>WSXT02119382.1:0-10982 GCA_011762715.2 Neuroterus valhalla | reverse complement strand
AATAATGAAAAATAATCTGTGAACTCGATAACTTTCGAAAGAATGATCATATTCGATCGTGCTTTGGCACAATCTTTGAAGGCCGTGGAAGAAAGGACGAGTTCGTTAACCAGCCATTTTTGATCAATGGTTCTGGCTTTATCCATCAAAATCGCTTTTAGAAAAATTGATTTTAAAGAGACCTATAAATTTTATATACACCATTTTTTCATCAGATGCATAGTTTTCTTTTCAATCGAGAAAAATGTTACCAAAAATGAAAAGTTCCATTTTTTAACAAAACCATGCGAGATATGAGAAAAATGAAAGAAATCAGAATTTTTTAACTTAAAAATTCTACAAATTCATTGTTGATTATTTTTCGATAGGATGAATAGTTCTCGTTTTCATCATGATAACACACTTACAAAAAAAAATTCCATCTTCCAGCCAAACAATAAGAGACAAGAAGGGATAATTTATAGAAAAATTGTTCTTCTAGAAGAGTTCCACAAGTTTTACATGAAATTTTTCCCAATACGGCGTGTATATATTTTTTTTCATCGTGACAACGCTTCTTAAACAATGAAGATTCAATTTGCTAGCCAAACTATGCGAGATGTAAATATCAGTGGCGAGTATTGTAATGAGAATGTGTTCCTTAAGGCCAGTAGAGCCTTAAATAAATTTATTATAAAAAAAATTTTATCAAAAATGAAAAAAAAAATCTTCATAGAAGTGGAGGTTTTGAGCAGTTTTGCAATATTTGTAAATCTGTGTATGCATTACTCTGTAAACTGAATTAAACACGTATGAAGCCGAGCGCAAAGCGCGAGGTGTAAAAAAACCGAGCGCGTAACGCGAGGTAAATACATTATCGAGCGCAAAGCGCGAGATCCGAATGACGCGCACCCTAGTCGCGCTCAAACTTGCGAGCGAAGCGAGCCGCGCGCTCGGCGCGCCATGAGAATGTGTCCGCGCAGCGGGCAGATTTTTTTTGTTTAAAAATTAATCTCCTGGTAGAAATCTCATTTTTTTTAAAATTAAAAATCCAAATTGTTTGGTCAAAGTTATTCTGTTAAATATCTTATATGGTTGAAAATTGAAATGTTTAGCTGAAAATTAACTATTTTGTATGAAATTTGCCCTTTTTGGTTTGAATTCAAAATTCTTCATTTTTTTATTTCTTATTAAACATTAGAATATTTCTTTCTCTTAGATAAAAACTATTACATTTTTCGTTGAGAATTTATCGTTTTTGTTCAAGAACTCATCTACTTGATTGGAAGTGGAACTGCTTGAATGAAAATTTATTCTTTTGGAAACGATGCACTGAATTTTTCCTTGAAAATAAATGTTTTCAACTGATGATTCATATTCTTCATTCTCGTCTTTTGGTGAAAAATTAATCTTTTAAGGTGAAAAAACTAACTGTTTGTTTGATAATTAATCTTTTCTGCTAATTGAATTCAACTCTTTTAAATTGTTAATTTTTTTTCAACTTAGGTTGAAAGATCAAAGATCTCTTTTAGTCACAAGTCCTCTTTTTTCGTTCGTATTCCAACTACTTGGACGAAATTCGATTTAATTTGTTAGAAATAATTTTTTTTTGTTTAAGATTCATCTTTTTAGTTAAAAATTCATACACTTCATTAAAAAATTCCAAAAAATAATCAATTCCAAAAAATGCGACTTAAACTTTGATTCTAAATCTCTTCTAAAATCCAATTCCAATTCTCGAATGATTGATAATTGACAATTGACATCATCATATCTCTGAACCAGCTTTGCAAACAAATTGAAAACAAATTGCAAAAAATTGCAATGAAACTGAAACTGATCAATTAAACCCCTCAGCTTCCCATGAGACCTTTCAGTCACGTCTAACTGTTTTTTCGACAGGATTTAAATCTTGTTTTCCCCCTTGCCTTCATGATCAACTAATGTCAAGAAGTAAAGCGTCGGGAGCAATATCATCCTTCTCCTGTCTCTTAGCTCATTCTCCTTCAGTATGAGAGAAAACAGGTTTCCAGCGATGACGATGATGCTAGGATTTTTTCAAGGTAGAAGAAGCAGATATACACCTGTACCCAGTAAGATCCCATGCATTGGAAAAGGAGGGATAGTAAAAATAAGAAGAAAAAAGAGAGAGGCATAAAAAAGAGAGAATGAAAAGATGAGGACGAGGGGGAGGAAATGCAAGGAATATGGGGAACACAAAGACTGACAATGAGGCGATGCAAAAAGGGGGAATCGACTGCTTTGGTCCGAGATAAAAGAGAGAGACAAGGCTAGACTAGACACTGAAGAAAAGGAGAATTGACTTTCGCTTTCTGTTGCAAAGCGACGCGCAGGGTCGCGTCGCGTCGATCAATAGCGTCGCGACGGCTCTCATAACTCGTTCCTCTCTCTCCCTCTCTCTCTCTCTCTCTCTCTCTCTCTCATCCCTCTTTTCTCTTACATGCACAGAATCAGATGTAGCTTTAATTTTTAAACCTCAGATTGAACTGTAATCAAAAATGCATAACTCAACCCTGGGAAGAAGAGCTTTTATAATCCTGAAAATCAAATTAAAGATATAATAATATTAGGAACTAGAAGCGGATAGATAACAGGGCTGGCTATTTTTGGCAAGAGTTCTGAATGGAACCTTGAAAATGCTTTCTATATTTCCTATCTTCTTATCAACCCTTCAAATTCTCTCTGTAAATTTTGCCACCCTTTGTCGCCCTTTCAATCCACCCTAAAAACTCCATAAAACAGTTCTGCCCTTCGAATATCTTTATGGACTTTTTCCTATTCTCCATATTCTTCACACCTTATCCACCTACTTTTTGCACGTCTTTTTTCTAACCCATCCATCTTCTGACCAGTTAATTCCGTACTCTAATTTTTCTCTCTTTACACTTTTTCTCTTCTCCCTCTTCCTTTCTTGAGTGTCATTCCAGTCTTGGCATTAAAATCAATTTAACTTAATTTTGATTTTGAATTCATTCATCCAATTTTCAGTCACTCTAATTCAGAAAAGTTTACACATCTATAATCATTCACTCTTGATGATTAAGTTTACATAGATTAATGTTTTAAATACATATCTTTCAAAATTTGATAAATTTAAATTTTTATTTCGTACCATAGTACTCAAAATTGCATCATTTTAAGATCATACGTGGTAGAAACTTGACGATTTAAAAAAAAAAGTATTCCAACTTTTTTCAAAATTATTCTTCGAACTCTGAAGGTTGATTCCCAATTATCGATTAAGTTGAAATAAACGTTACGGTCAAGCGAAGGCCAAAAGAGCTGCTGGAGAAAAAGAAATCAAGGGCCTTGAGAACTGATCAGAGATGTCCTTGCATACAAGAATTTATCTTGATCCCTGGAGGAGTATCAAATTTAATCATATGAGTTCATTTACTCATAAGATTTGGAATTTTTCTATTTAAAAAACAACATTTTTAACATCAAGAATTAATAATCATCCGTGGAGAGAGTATAATTGCCCTCAAAGAAATAGAAATTGATTACTCTTAGTACTTCAATACTTTTCTTTTACTAAATCGTCATTCAAGTTAATGGAATCAAACAATTGTTCGATTTATGCAATCAATTGTCCCGAAATAGAATAGAATAAAACAAATCCAAACAGTCGTATTAGGGCATAATGAACTTACTTGGCTGTTGACCACTGCAGCAAGGTGTTTTATACTATCAGCGTAATTTTTTAAAACATTTTCTGTTGCCATACAGCCAAGACGAAACTCGTAGAACATGTCCAGTTTATAGACACACCTCTGGCAAATGTTTTTTGGAAGAGCATCCTCCTTTGTTATCTGAAAAATTAGAAACGTTTTTCAATTAATCACCGAATCACATTTTTTTGAAATTTTATTGCACAAAAATTTATAACTTTTTTATCATACAATTTTCGAGCAAGATTCTTCTCTTTTAAGTGTTTCAATTCGAATATTTCCATTCTTATTTTATTTTTAATCAAATAGCTGAATTTTGAACCCAATAACTGAATCAACAACCAAAATAAATGATTTTCCATCAAAAGCACGAATTTGCAACAGGAAAGTTGCTTTTTCAGAAAGAAAACTTGAATTTTCAACAAGAAAGTTCATTTCCAACTGAGAAAGATCAACTTTTCAATCCAAAACGACCTTTTTTTAGAAGTGAGTTAAATTTTGGAACCTAAAAGTTGAATCTTCGATCCAAAAGGACTTACTTTCAGTAAGACAGTGGAATTTTTGACCAAAAAGAGATAAATATAACAAAATAGTTGGATTTCAAAAAAATTCTAACAAAATAGATTAATTTTCAACCGAATATCAAAATTTTGAACCCAATAGTTGAATCAACGAAACTATTGAATTTTCGACCAAAAAATGTAACTTCACAAAAAAAGTTGCATTTTTAATCCGAGTTGAATTATTTTCGAAAATAAAGTTCATTTTCAAGTGAGGAAGATCCAATTTTCATCCCAGAATGGCAATTTTTCAGATTAATGCTAAATTTGTAAACCGACATTTTCATTCCAAAATAACTAGTTTTTAAAGGAACAGTTGAATTTTTGACAAAAAAGATGGATTCACAACTAAATAGTAGATTTTTCCCAAAAAAAAAAAAAAAATTAATTATTAACCACAAACAGTTGCATCTTCAAAAAAAAAGTTCATACTTAACCAATAAAAGTTAATTTTTGATAAAAAAGACCGAATTTTCAAGAAAACAGTTTGATTATGACCAAAAAAAGATGACTTCAACATGGAACTTTAATTCCACACCAACAAGTTGAATTTAATCTAAAAGGAATACTTTTCAACACAACAGGTCAACTTTTGACAAGAAAAGATGCATTTTAAACAAAAAAGTAGATTTTTCAAACAACAAAGATTGAAGATTCAACTACAGTGTTATTTTCAACAAAAAAGTTTATTTTCAATCAATAAAAATTAATTTTCAATACAAAAGGACGAGCTTCATACAAAAAAAGTTATTTCAGCTGAGAAAGATGAATTTTGAACCAAATAGTTGAATCTCCAACCAAGGAGATTAATTTTCTATCTAAAGGACGAATTTTCAACAAAAAAGTTCATTTTCAATCAAGAAAGATCAAATTTTTCAACCAAAACGACAGTTTTCCAAAAGATAGTTGAATTGCCAAACCGACAAATTTACATTTTCAGCATTTTCAACTACAAAGTACATTTTTCAAACAATAGAGATTTATTTTTTAACCACAAACAGTGCATTTTTTTATATTCATTCAATGTTCTTTTCTAATCCGAACTTTCCAAGAAGCGAAATTTGAAAGTTTTTATACGTGTAAGAATTTTTTATATTTAAATAGTTCATGTTTTTTGAATACTGTGGCTACATGTACCCAAATTTTTTTAGGAATAGCCAGGTTTCTTTTTACACATACACTGCCTCTGAATATTGAAACTGTCATTTATTATATTTCTCTACTCATCAAAAAATATTCAGCAAAACCATTTTTTTAAATCAGAACTTCAAGCGACGAACGAAACGAATTTTCGCAATAAAAAATTATTAAAAACCAGAAAAAAGGACTGCAAGTAACTATCCTCGAGAGAAAAACAATAATTAATCTCATCAATGAAATTAATTTGAGTCCAAAATAACGTAAATGAAAAATGTTTTTTTTTGTTCTATCAAATCCACTTTACAACCCTTCCGAAAAAGCTTGAAAACTTACCACAGCAGGAATACAAGAGCGAATTTTGAAGAGCAATTGTCGCTGTTCGCCTTCTTTATCAAAGATTTGAAGCTGGTGACTGCTTTTCAGCGAGCAGAGTCTACAGAGTTCAGAAAAATTAAAATCTTCACTCATAGCCATTGTTTCCGTAAATCCCAAACAAACCACAAAGAGGTTAGGATGAATGAGACTTTTCAAGGGAGAACTTTTTAGCACTCCGCGATGCCGGAATTTCGGTCTTCACGGTTAAAAAATCACGCCACGAATGAAAAAAACAATCTCGCGATTTTTCTCGCAAAGATAGATACTAATAGAGTTTAAAAGTGTAATTTTAGCACATGAGGAGCCGACCGATTCCAAACTCCGCCATTTTTCTAATCGTGAATTCGCCCTAGCAAAGATTCGAACCAGAATCGCAACAATGACTTTATGAAATGAAGGCTCTTAATTTATTCTGCGACTTGTTAATTGGAACATAAAAAAAATAAGATTCATTATTTTATTATATGATTTGTATCTTGCAAATAATGTAAACAGTTAATTTGAGGAAAATGTTTATACGTGAAAATCTGACTTACCATCAGCGGAACAAGAGACAGAAATAGACGGCGGGAATAATTTAGAATTCTTCAATCTTCATTCAAAGATGCAACTATTAAAGTTGCATCATAAAAAGAAATATTTATTCCTCGATAATCAGTAATTTAAGTGTACAAAGTTTTCAGTTCAATATATCCACGATTCTCTCGAGTAAAATTTAAAAAACAATACAACAAAGAAGTAGAATTATTAGTAACAATTCAAATCTGCTATAAAATTACACCGTTTCTATTAATCACAAAAAATCGTGATTATTATCTGATTCAACGATTTGGGCGAAACAATCAAGTGTTCACATCACGAACAATTACGAGAAATTTCTCTATAGAAAAATAATTTCTACCACAAATCAAATGAAACATAATATGTGAGACAAATTAATTAACTGAAAATGAAAAACCAATAGAAAAAACTATTTATAAATCACGTAAAAAATACTAGAGGAGGATCCTAATTACCAATAAATATAGAAAAGTATTTTGAAAAAATATAAAAAAGTTTTATTCAGCTTAATGAAATATAATTCTCATAATAAATCTATTTTTTTGATACTCTCTGATCATTTCTATAAAATCTGAAGAGCAGTTTAACATTCTCCAATACTAATTTAAATACAATAAGTTCCTTTCTTTTGCTTCATTAAAAAACACCCCGCTTTTTGCACTCGTCGATCACGGAGAGTAAATTGAATCTCTCTGTATCATTTTCAATTCCAATTTCTTTCAAATCCTCGTCACTCAGAGTAAAAAATAAGTCTACGTCCACCTGTTCAAAATGGAAACGTGTGATTATTTTAAAATTGTACATAATTTAACAATTTATATTTCTAAAAGCATCACCAATAAGAGGACAAGTTAAATTTTCAATGATAGAGTACATTGTCAATCAAGGAAGATTGAATTTTTAATCCTAAACGACCGATTCTTTCAAAAGAAAGTTATATTTCCAAACCGAAAAGATGAATTTTTATTCCAAAATAAATTATTTTAAATGAAACAGTTGGATTTTTTACCAAAAAAAGATGACTTCAAAAAAAAATTGAATTGAGAATCTAATAGTTGAATTTTCTACATAATGAAATTAATTTGGTCGGTGGATTCTCGGTTTTTCATTATTGTTTCCAAAAGTTGCAGATATTAAAAAAGATGGGTTCAACAAGATAGTTACATTTCCAAAAGAATTATTAAAGTTTTGACAAAATAAATGAATTTTTAATCCACAAAGATGAATTTTCAACCAAGAAGACTAGTTTTCGACCAAATAGTTAAATTTCCACATTAAAAATCATTTCTAGACTAAAAAACAGTTGAATTTGAAATTGAAAAAATCAATTTTCTACCACAAAAAAAAATATGTTTCACCAGGTGAATTCAACCAAAATAGACGAACTTCGAGAGAATTGAACCTCAACAAAAAGGTGAATTTTCAACAACAAAAATTATTGGTCCGTCCAAAAAGACGCATTCTCCAAAAAATGTATGAATTCTCAACCAAAGAGGTGGAAATAAAAAAAATATTTGTCTCAATTTCAATCAAACTGTTGAAGTTTCGGTCAAAAAAATATCATTTTTAACCAAGCAGTTACATTTTTTGACTAAAAAAGATAATCTCAACAAACAAGATTAATTTTCCTTGAAATAATTGAACTTTCAACAAAATAGATAAATTTTTAACCTACGAAAATGAAAATTTCAAACAAAAAATTATACTAACCCAAAATAGAGTAGTGCGATCCTCAATTAAGAAGAAATGAAAAAAAAAATTAATAGTCAAACTTTCAACCAAGTCGTTGAATCCCTAACCAAAAAGATCAACACTCTCCAAAAAAAGAATTTTAAAGAAATACTTGAATTTTCGACCAAATAGTCGAATTTTCAACCAACAATCTTTATCTTTATAGTGCAGGAATTTTTTAAAAAGAAATTTTTTATTTTTTAAATTTAAAAAAATTTTCAAAACTTCTTTGTAAAAGTTTAACTATGATCCAAGTAGTTGGATTAGAATCCCAGAAAGATCCATTTTGAATCAAATAGTTTGATACATTTAATTTGATGGAGAGTTTCCGATTTGGGATATTTGGCCAAGACTTTGTCATACATCAATAATTTTTTGAAAATTATTTCTTTAACTGACTGGAAACTTTTTTTCGTTGAAGATTTAACCATTTTGTTAAAGGATCCAACTATTTGATTGATCATTTACATTTCCGGATTCAAAATTCAACTGTTTTGTTAAAAAATATTTTTTTTTTCAAAAGTAATTTCTAGAATTCCAATAAAGGATTCAAAATGTATCTTTCTTAGTTAAAAACTGAACTTTTCCTTTAGAAATTGAATTTTTTGGTTCGAGATTTATCTCTTTGGTGCATACTTGAAATATTTTGTTTGAGAATTCTTTCTTTCTTTTTCTTCTAAATTGTCATCTAAACAAAAAATTTTATTATTCTATTATAGGATAGACAATGTATCTTTTTAAGTTTAAAACGAGCTGTTTAGTTTGAAAATAATGTATTTCGATAAAATTTATATTTTGGGCAAAAATTCATCCCACAATTTCAAACTTCAAATATTTTTTCACAATTTTCATGTTCAAAATTTGAATGTCTGGTTGGAAATAATTTTTTTTTTCAAAAGAAAATTCAATAATTACGATATAGGGTTGAAAATTGTTCTCTCACAGATGAAAACTGAACTCTTTGGTTGAGAACTGATTTTTTGGTTTGAGATTCATCTCTTCCGTTAAAACTTTGGATATTTTGTTTGATATTTAAAAAAAAATTATTTCCTAACTGAACATTAAATTCTTTCGTTTTTGGTTGAAACTTAACCTTTTTAATTGAAAATCCTCTCTAAGCTTCAAATGCATGCATTTTGTTACAAATTGATATTTTGAGTTGTCAATTAAACTGTTTTGTAGGGAATTTGTCTTTTTGGATTGAAACTACATAAATTTGGTTCAAACTTTCTTATTTTTGACTTGAAACTTTTCTTTGTTAAAAATCTAACTACTTAGGCAGAGAATTCAACAATTTAGTTTAAGATTCACAGTTTCGGGTTGGGAATTTGGTTTGTTTTGTTGGAAATCATATTTTTTCTCAATCAAAATTCGATCATTCTAATAGAGGGTTAAAAAGTTCCTTCTTCCAATTAAAAATTGAACTTTTCAGTTAAGAATTAAATTTTTTGGTTGAAGACTCATCTCTCTGGTGCAGACTCTCAGTATTTTGTTTACAATTTTTTCTTTCATTCTCGTTTCGACAGAAAATTTATTATTTCTTTTAAAGGGTGAAAAATTCATTCTCCTTAGTTGAGAATTGAAATATTCGATTCAAAAATAGATGTATTTCGTTGAAAATGATTTTTTGAAAAGATTCATCTCTTTGCTTCGAACTTTAGATATTTTGTTTGAAGATTCCTTCTTTTTCGGAAATTAAAATTTTTTTAAAATTAAGTTTTCAACTAGAAATTAAATTTTTCCGTTGCTGGTTGGAAATTCACGTCTTTCAATTTAAAATTAATAAATAAGGTTGAAAATTCATACTCTCGGGTTAGAATTTTAAATATTTCGTAGGGAATGTGTCTTTTTGGATTGAAAATTTACAAGTGCCAGAAACATTTTCTTCTTTAAAAATTCACATTTTCGGGTTGAAAACTCAACTGCTTGGTTGGAAAGTAATTTTTTTCATCAGAAAATTTGATGATTCAAATTTAATATATCTCTTTGATGCAAACTCTAAACATTTTGGTGGAAAATTCGCCTTTTGTTCTTGAAATTGATTCTGCAACTAAGAATTTCTTGTTTCTATTTTTAGTAAAAAATTGATCATTTTTGGTCTAAAATCCAACTATTTGGTTTAAATATCAATTATTCATAGAACTTTTCCAGAAAACGTTAGGAAAATTTTTTTTTTGTAATATTTATAAATATTCTCACCTCTTGTTCTAAAAATGTCAAAATGTGACGTCCCAGGCCATATTTATGAAGCAAAAAAGCTATCGGTGCATCTTTCGGAGTGAGAATAAAAGCTTTCGGAGGTGCTGTTCCATGAGGAGGAGTTGGAGTAGATTCCCCAAAAACTGCATTTTCATCTTCAATTTCAGGAGGAACATTTGGCGATTTCGTTGGACTATACTCCGGTACAAAACTAAGAGTGCTATTTAAATCTACAGAATCGTTTAAAAATTCTAGATCTGGAGGACGAAACTTCTGGCATCTAGAAAAAACAAAATTTAACAATATTTCGAAGCCTAATCCCTAGGGTGACCATCTGTCTTGATTTTCTCAGACATTTATTCTTTATTTTTGTATTTTCTTGCTTGAAAAACCTACTTTTATATTTTAAACTGAAAAATTCGTCTTGTTTGGTTCAGATTTTGGTTGAAAGTTTGATTATTTTGTTGAAAAGTCATCCATTTTGGTCGAAAATTTCAATGTTTTGTTGAAACTTTGTCTTTTTGGATTCCAAATTTAATATTTTCAGGAAAAAATCCCAAATATTTGGTCAAAAATAAACTTTTTTATGGAAAATGTAAGTATTTGTGGAAAATTCGACTTTCGGGCTTAAACATTAAACAAATTGGTTGAAAATCTTCTCTTTCGAGAAGAAATTATAATTTTTTAAATAGAAAATTCGATTACCCATAAGAGATTCGAACATTTATTAGTTTCGATAAATATA
>WSXT02119371.1:0-10983 GCA_011762715.2 Neuroterus valhalla | reverse complement strand
TTGGGGATTTTGAGGGGTAGCCGGGCGTGTAAGGATGAGGGGAAATTCATAGAAGGAGGGGGAGGTAGGCTGGTGAGGGAGTGTTGGTGGGAGAAGGAGAACAGGAGAGGGGAGGGAAAGATCGAGGATGAGAGGGAAAAATATTTTCGAAAAAATGGTTTGCATGATGGTTCAGAGGAACGGCATGGGGAGAGAGAAGGCAGAAGGGGAGGAGAGGATAAGAGTGTCAAGGTATAATGAGAAATATGGGTGGGTTATGCCAATGGAGAGAGCGCAGTATTTTTGTGAGAAAGGAGAGAAAGGAAGCCAGGAAATAATACCGAGAATGAGATGTGGAAGCACGGAGGACGCTAGCAGGTTCTGGGTTCCGCAGGAGAAGAGGATGTGCGAGTTGTGTGGAAAGGGGTATGCAAAGGTGGAGCACTGGTTGGAAGAATGCGAGAATTTGGAGAGGAGTGGAATTAGCATGGAAATAATACTGCATGAAAAAGGGGAGAAAAGGACGATTGCATGCGCGAAGGGGGTGTTGGTCAAGATGGAGGAGAAGAGAAGGAAGGAGGAGAAGGAATGGAGATCGTTGTGTAAAAAGAAGAAGAACTATATGTAAAAAAGATGTAAATAATGTAAATAGTACATAAGGAATACCAAATAAGGCATAGAAGATAAGAAATTGGTAGGAATTGCGGAGGCAGAGTTTGGCAATGCGAGGCTGGCGAAACGTAGGAAAATGCGTGCGAGGCGAAGCAAGGAAGGCATAGTAATAAGGTATGGATAGATGATAATGTATAAAGGGTGGACCGATGGTAGAGTCAAGAATTTTATTAAAAAAAAAAAAAAAATTGTAAAACATGGTGGTGTAAGCAAGTCAATTTTTCAAGGCCAACAGGCTGAAGAATAAACGTTTATCTATCTTATCCTCTTTGTTGAATATACTCCATTTGCAGATTCTTAATCGATGAGCAACATAGAGAATACACTCCATGAACCTTATCCAGGCATGTCAAGTAGGAAGACCAAATTCAAAGCTGGAACTGATTTCTATCTTCTGCTCTACACGCTCTAGATCATTCATTTCTGAATGATCAATACGCGGTGAACACTTGCCTAGCAAGGGAGTATTTATCTCCGGAAAGTCGTGGTGCTGGCACCTCTAAATGTAGAGGTAGGTTACTCTAAGTACTTAGGGCTGGTGTTCTTGGTGATCCGGAACCCACCTTAAGCTGTCAGTCCCCCTAACTTACTACTCAGGTAGTGGTAGGGTCTGTAACGGACACATTGAATCAACCAATCTAATTAGCTTTATTTCTGTTGTAACTATGTACACATCATTAGTCCTAGTAATTATGGTGGGTCTAAGCTTCTCTATTTGACTCTCAATATTTTTCATTTCTGATTTCGTCAATTTCTTTCTCACCTTTGCATATTTAATCATTATAGGTATACAACGTTTTGGCAAAGAACTGTAAGGATTTATCCAAACTGTTCCTTACGAGTGCTTTACCTTCAATTATATGAGCACCATTGATGCTGTAAGAAAAGAGTTATCAGTTGAATCGTTGTTATTAAACTTCTGATTGTATTTTGCGTCAGTTGATAGTCCATCGACATGAATTCGGATCTTTGAAAAGACGTTGAATAGTGTGACCAATAAGAGATTAAATCTCAACTATGGCTCCTTCTTCCGATATTCGAATATTTGAGGGATAACAATCTTTTTCAATCTCTAATACATTCGCATGGATAGGATAAATGTCAGCCTTTTTTGCTTTGGCTTGAACGTGAATAGTATTATATTGGTGATCTTCAGTATTGTCAGAATTCAAAAGAGCGACTACAGCAGCTATTTTTTTTCCTCGAATCTTTTATAAATTTCTCAGAAATGCGTCCTGTTTCTCAAGAGCCGTAAACCTTCTTCAATGTACATTAATTTTCATCTCTCTGTGGATGCAGAAACATCTTTGAACTTAATATCAGAACTTTTTTTCCTCCTTTTGATTTTTCCCAGAAAATATAACAAAGAAGTCAGTGTTTAGCCACTTTTCGAACTTTTTTTCAAACTGAATTTTCATGCTTAAGCATTCCTTCAATTTTTTTTGAAATATAGGTAAAAAATACAAATTCAAATGATTAGAAACAATTTCTAGATGCTCAGAATTGACACTGTACTCTATTTGAATGAAATTAGTGATGGACGATACTTACTCGATACTTTCAGTATCGGGTACTCGGTACTAGATACTTCGATACTCGATACCGATACTTACAAAGTCGATGCTATCGAGTATCGATACTTTTTTCAACGGTATCGGTCTATCGACACTTCACATTTATCTATAACAACATATACTAATAGGCAGTTGGATGCACTTGAGCAAGACTGCCGATTCGGTTTGCAAAAGTGCGTGAAAAAATCAAATCGAATCTCGATTTTTTGAAACGAAGTTCCTTATACGATGGTAGAGAGATTTCGTGGGTAGGAACCTATTCCTCAAATAGTATATTACACTGCACGGGCAGAAAGTTAAATTCCTGCACTGCGTGATATGGTGCCCGAGGCGAAGCAAAGGGCAACATATCTCGTAGTTCAGGGCTTTCAAACTTCTGCCCGCGTGGTGTATAATGTTTTTCTCCATACGCGGTCGAAAGTAAGGCGAAGAATCATATTTTTATAACCAATCTATGAACATTAAAGTATGTGTTGATGCCTGCCTCGACATCTGCAGCACGACCGAAGCGAGTGTTGCTGCTCGGGGGGCAGGCATCAAATACATTTACAAAAGTTAATGTAATGACACATCTCCAAAAGAAATAATATCAATTTTAATCTTTTATAACCTCTCTTTCATCCGTGGTTTCGTCATAAGAGAATGATTTATTCCGTTCATTTTTTATTATAAATCTTAAGTTAATATTTATTTTCAAATTATATTCACTAATACATAAAAAAACAAATGAAATCCAAGAAAGATTTGAGATTATGCCAACAAGCAAGAGTAACAGCAGAAATGATTATGGCTGACGGCAGCAACGAGAGTCTCATGAATTACGACCCTGAAGTTTTCTTTATGCTATTGATTTGAAATTTTTGTAATCGATGATTAGCAAATGAATAGTCCGACACAAAAACTAAGATTACCATTGGAATCGTCTTCCAAATGTCAATAACGTTAGAAATGCTGTAATTATTGAAAAACATTACTTTCTCAAAAAAAGAAAAATCGCGCACGGAGACGTTCGGAAGACGATTCCGTTGATTATCTTAGTTTTCGTGTCAGACTGTTCGTTTATTAATTATCGATCAAACAGATTTCTAATCTATAGAATATAGCAAACTTCAGGGTCGTCATGAATTGAGTATCGGTGCGTGCGAGTGAGTCTTTGCTCCCGGTCTGACAGAGGGCGCGAGCGTAGTTCAATCAATTCTTGAAATTAGGACTTTCTGACTTAAAATCGATGCTCGAGGAACACGCTTTCGACCGTGTTATATAGAAAAAGTATTTTGGTACCGTAACGCTGGAAAGCGTTATTGACATTAGAATATGACGTCACCTCGGACGTGACGCTGAAAAGCGATATTGATGTTCTTGCATTGCGCAAAATTTTCAACAAATTATTTGAACATTGGATACCCTATTGTTATTGAGTTTTGAAACAAAGTTTGAATCGCAAAAATCGGTCTATTATTGCGATTTTTGCTATTTCATTATCGTTTTGTAATAGAAGTAAAAAGAAATAAACATGTCCGAGTGACACGCGGAAGGAACGAAGTTCCTTCCGTCACTTAACAAATACTGAATATAAACGTTCCTCAAATAATTATATAAAAGTAATGCCTGTCTTCGAAACATGCGGTAGGAATGGAGTTTCGAATGCGTCCTAAGGAGGAAGAACGTACGTCGTATGCATTCGAAACTCCGTTCTTACCGCATGTTCCAAAGACACGCATTAAGTTTATATAATCATATGAGGAACGTTCATATTCAGTATTTGTTGAGCGACGAAAGGAAGCTCGTCTCTTCTGCGTGACGCTTGGACACGTTTACTTCTTGAATAAGTAAAAAGCTATTTGATTTAATTGACCTATAAAGACCTTTAAAATAACCTACTATCAATTCAAATTCTGTCAGAATTTGGAACAATTTTACAAAGTTATACAATGTTGTAAATTTTCAATATCCTAAATAAAACTAGCTACATTAGAATAAAAATAAATAGTTTTAAGCGCAATACTTATGAGTTCAAATTAATCACTCATAAAATATTTATCTCCCTTTCGCTTATAATATGAAAGTCGATCCTTTACTCGATACTTTAGTATCGATACATTTTTTAATAGTGTCGTAGTTGGATCGGTATTGACTGATTAAAAGTATCGGTACCCTGGCAACGATACTTTTTAAAGTATCGCCCATCGCTAAATGAAATTTAACAAACTTTGCACATCAGTACTCTCATTGGCACTAAGAAAACCACAAACGACCCTCTCACGCACCTTAGGAATATCCCGTTTTTTAGAAATATTATAATAATAATGACAATTGAAATGTACAAACCTTCATAAAAATGTTTTACATGTCGTCAAAAGCAAATGATATAAAGATAACTTCAGCAAAATCTCTCTTAGTTATGTAAACAAAAATTATTATTATACTTGTGGGGCGCACGTAAGTGACAACCACTTAGCGGCGAACTAAGTAAACTATGGACATTTTTATTAACAATTACGCAAATCGTTATTTTGTGTCCCCTATCAAATTTTGGAATCATTATTAGTTCATTGTCGGATGATTTCAGTGGAAAAATCGTCCTTTTCAAATTTAAAAGTGATACATCTTAGTTTTTTAAAGTTGTTTATAACAATCACATAAATTATTTATTACTCCATTTCGTTGGTTAGTCATCGCAATGAATGTCACTCCAATAATGATTGGAGAAAAAAACATTTTTTCTGAGAGAAAATGGCCAATGGGGAGATTTGTTTATAAAAATTGTTTATAAAAATCAACCTAAATAATAATAGAAATATTGCTGTTCTATCAGAGTAGCTGCAATGATACTGGCCGATAGTGAGCTTATTTCAGCATTTTTCCTTATGTTAGAAATTCAAAAACCTGGAATGTACAATTTTGTCACTTTATTTGTTTATATATTGTTGATCTGAGGAAAAAATTCAAAAATCGCAAACCACAATTCTCTTAAGAACTGACTGTTGAGCATTAAAAAAGAAACATTAAAATCAGGTAAGGAATACGACCTGTAGGGATTATGAACAGAACTTTCAGATTTCGAACCACTGTGCGTCGCACCCTTGTACGATTGAGCAGTGTGGCGATATTGCAAGCTCAATCGCTCGCCGTCGATGACTTCTGCGCATGCGTTACTTTCATACTTTTGAACCATAGACCTTATGGCCACGCCCTTACGGTCTACGGTTTGAAAGTTTGAAAGTAACGCATGCGCAGAAGTCATCGACGGCGAGCGACTAAGCTTGCAATATCGCCACACTGCGATTAAGCACAAAATACTTTCAGTATAGTTTTCTGCGACTGGCAATCCAGCACTCGAGCGAAGAAGTGCAGCCTTGCAGGTTCCCTAGCCTCCCCTCTGATTTTGGGTCTTGTTAGTATTGGAAGTTTTTGGGTAACCCTGGCCCATCTGGAAGCTGATATGTTGGTGATCGCTTGCAGTGCGATCTCCTGGGAGGTGCTATATGACAATTCTGCTTGCTGCGTCCGGGAACACCATGGTGATCTCCAAAATGGATTTACGGTACCCTTGACTCCTAAACGCAGTTGAGACGCCCCTCTTGAAGAAGGTCATATCTAGTCCGGCCGCAATGTTTGTAATCTTTGGGGCGCTCCGTGTCCGTCTACTGCATGCACCATCTGCAAGATTTGTCATTAGAATTTTCTTGTTTGATAATATTGCTTTCCGAATTAGGACACAAATACTAGATCATTTTCATCTTTTCACGAAAGACTGCTATTTCCTTGTTAGGCAAAAAATAGCAGCTGACGTATGTGTCCTTACCACTAGCTGTCTGCACAAAGTCACCGCCTGAGCCATACTCGTGGACGGGGAAGTAAATGTGGTTCACTTAACAGATGGCCGCGGTACTGTTGATGCCAAAGAACCAAGTGGAGCTCCTTACATCTACGCATTGTTCACTGACAATGAGAATGTCTACTCCGTATTCAGCAACCAACCGAGAGTTATTTGATCTAGTTTGCAATCCCAGTAGATCACAATTGTCACTTATCATCGTATTTAGTCCGTGGAACATATTTTAATTTGATCTCACTCTCTGTTTCCGGCGAGTGTTCCTTTTTTTGTCACCCAGGGAGTCATGAAACGAATAAAGTTCGAGCCAACATCTTATATTCTTATAATATTTGTTGAATAAACTCACATGTTGCGGGCGCAGTTGGAGAAAGATTCATAAATCATTCAACCAAAATAGGCATAAGCTTACCCATCGAACCAACTTTCTAAAAATATCATGAATTTGAAAAGGCTCCAGCGATGTAATCCATACGCTTCCTCAAGGACGAATAAATTTCCCATTCTTGACATTGAAGCAGGTAGAGCCATCGTGCCATAACATCAGTGACCATCGAAGAATTGTTGACTTCTTAGTCCCAGGACCACTGTCGGATCTCGATGATTTGTTCAGCATTTCCAAGATCACGGCTGTGTCCAAGAGAAAATTTAGCGTCCTATTCAATACTCCATTATTGAAACACGTAATCCACCTAATATATTATTTACATTCCTTATTAGCGCCCTATCCAATTATGAGGAATCACTCGGATGGCTGATGCCGGTTTGACTTTTTTATGCGATTGAACGTTTTCTTTGTGGAAAGCCTTTTTGTCTGTACCCAGTTCATCTTTGTTGATTCTTTGTCGATTATTATTTCCTTGTTCAATCTTGTTACGCATTTTCTGTTCATTTTATTCTTTGTTCCTTATTCATACTTGTTGTTTTTTCCTTGTTCATCCTCATTGTTTTTTCCTTGTCCATACAACAGGAGCGGGAGAGGGTGGTAAGGAGGTTAGTATAGTGTTCTGGAATGTGTCAGAATTAAAAAATAACGATAAAAGTTTCTGGGAATATTTGGAAAAATGAGACGTAATAATGTTGAGTGAGACATGGGTGGACGAAAAAGACTGAAAGGGAATAGGAGGGAAGGTACCAAGAGGATATGTTTTTGAAAATGCAAGAAGCAAGAAAGGAACACGAGAAAGGGAGAGGGATGGGTGGCATGATATCAGAGATTAGAAAGAATCTTGTGGTAGATCAGGGAGCAGATGAAGAGCGTGGAACAAAGGATGGAATTGGCGTATGCGTTTACAGGAGAAGAGAAAGGATAGAAAGTTATAAGGAGATGGATAGAAGAAAAAGGAGAGGGGCTGGTTTTAATTGTGGGTGACCCGAATGCGTGGACTGGAAACTAGGGGGGAGAGGTATGTGATGAAGAGGAGTAAGTGTTCATGAGGAAATCGAAATATAAGGAAATAGATTGCGAGGGTAGGATACTTCTGAACTTCATAGGAAAAGCGTGATGGTTCATTTGTAATCATAATATAAATGGGGACGAGGATGATGAAATCATCTCCTTTCACAGGGAAAGGAGAAACAGTAATAGACTACGTTCTAGTGGAGTAAGGGTAGAGAAGCTTATGGTAGGAATAGAAGTGGGTAACGAGAGAGGTTCATAGCACTTCCCAGTAATAGCGGAATTGAAAGTAGGTCATAAACATTCTAGAAGTAAGAAGGGGGAAGAGGAAAGGTAAGGAAGTGGAACATGGGGCCCTGGGGAAGACAAAAGTTGAAGGAATTTGGAGCAAAAATGAAGGAAGAGAATCCGAAAGGTTAAGAAGAGGAAGGGGTAGACGAGATAATAGAAAGAATGAAGAGGGACATAGATAACGTGAAAGAGGCTTCAATACCAAAAGAGGGGGGGATATAGAAAGAATAGGATGGTGGGATGAGGAATGTAAGGAAGGTAAAGAGAAAATAAGGGAGAGTGTTAGAGGATGAAAGAATGGAGAGATTAGTAAAAGAGAGTACAACAGGAGGAAGCGAGAATATGAGGTAATGGTAAACGAGAAAAATCAGAAGGAAAAGGAAAGATATAAGGAAGAAGTGGAGAGAGCGGTGAAGGAAGGAAAGGTATGGGAGGTGATAAATCGGGAGAGAGGAAGAAGGGAGGTGGTGCCTTATGATATAAAAATGAGTGAATGGACGAATTACTTCAAATGACCATTAGGGGGGGAAGGATTATGGTTAGAGGAGAAGAGAAGAAGACAACAGATGGAGGAGGGAGGGCTAAAACAATATAAGTGTTGTGGCAGAAAGTGAGGCAATAGAAAGGCTGAAAAGAAATAAAGCGACAGGAGAGGATAGCATGAAGAATGAAGCTCTCAAATACGGGGGGAGGGGAATAAGAGAAGAGATGTGCAGAATTTGTAACAAAGAATGGAGAGGAGAAGGATTATCTGAAGAATGGAGGACAGGATTAGTAATTCCACTTATGAAAAAGAGAGAGGGTAAAAAGGTGGAGGATTATAGAGGTATAACTCTGATGTCGGTGGGGTATAAGATCGATGCGGATGTGCTCGGGAACAGGCAAGAGAGTCAGGTAGAAGAGAAAGGAGCTAACCCAGACAACCAGACGTGTTTCAGGAAAGGAATGACAACAACTGATAACATTTACGTCCTCAACTATCTAGTAAATAGGAACTTGGGTCAAAAAAAAGGGAAACTGGTGGCCTTGTTTGTAGACTTCAAATCAGCATTCGACTCAGTAAACAGGAAGGTATTGTGTCAGGCAATGAGAGAAAGGAGTGTAAATGAAGATTTGATAGAAAGAATAAAGGAAATATTTATGTAGACCAGATTCAGAGTGAGGATAGGAAATGAGAAAGGAGAGGAATTCTGGATGGGAAGAGGACTGAGGCAAGGATGCTCATTGAGGCCGCTGTTGTTCAGTATAATGCTGGCAGACTTGGAGGAAAACCTGAAGAAAAAAAGTAAGGGAGGTACGATCTTAGATAGCAGTGAGCTTTACTCTCTAGAATATGCGGATGATGTAGTACTATTAGCAGAGGACGGAAGAGACTTGAATTTGATTTTAAGAGGGTTTGAGGAGTACGTAAAAGGAAAGGATTTCACTGTAAATGTTAGCAAGACCAAGATAATGTGCTTCAGGAATAGGAGGTAGAAAATAAAGTATATGTGGAAGTTTAACGGAAAAACGATTAAACAAGTGGAGGAGTTCTGTTACTTGGGGTTTGGGTTTGAATTAGGAGGAGGTTACGAGATGCAAGTAAGAAAAAGGATGGAGTGTGCAAGTAAAAAAAATGGGACAAGTATAGGGCATATGGAAGAGAAGGTTTAGGTATGATTGAAGGATGATAATATGGATGTTTGATGTGCTAGTATAGACTGTCGTATGCTATAGAGTAGAAATATGGGGATAGAAGGAGCAAGAGAGGATGGAAATTCTTCATGAAAGATTCTTGAGATGGGTTATGGGAGTAAGTTAGAGTTGTCCGGGTTATATGCTGAGGGAAAAACTGGGGAGAGAGAAAATGGTAGTTCGGCAAGTAAAGAGACCATGAAAGTTTGATGAAAAGCTGAAGAGGGGAGAGAGGAGAGAAATCGCGCAAGCGTGCATAAAGGAAATTGGGTCGAGAGAGATGAGAGGCAATAAAGAAGGCGCGAAATGGTAAGAATGGAGACAGCGAATGACATCTTCTGGATTAAAAATTTGTCTTTTCATCTTTGATGGAAAATTAGTTTCATGGATAAGAAAGTACCTCTTGTTTAAGTATTTCACATTTCCGGATATTGGAAATCCTCTACAGGAAATTTGTTATTTTGTCTTAAGACTTCAACAATTTCGAGTAATCGTTTCTTTTCTCCACTAAAAAATCTGTCTCTGTTGGAAATATAATTCTTCCGGATCAAAATTACATCATGTGTTTCAGGATTCAATCATTTTATTTCAAACCCACTCATTCTGGCAACAAAATTAAAATATCGTTGAATTTAAACACTTCCGGTCAAAAATTCTTTCAATTCAGTTGAAAAACCAACTAATTCAATTGATGATCATGCAATGGACTCTCAGGAAGGGACTATTGAAATTTGAAGAAAAATTCTAAGTCTGATCATTATCTATTAGTAAGATGCAGTCTCCGGCGATTTGGTTATTCTAAATAAGTATTCTAGCGGTTTGTACTAAGAAAACCGGTTAGAATTTTAAAATATTTTAGGCTGCGTCTACTCATCCCGAATTTCGGGACGACCAGCCATATTTGCACTTTTCGCTAGTCGTCTCAAAATTCGAAACGACTAGCCTAGTATCATCATTCGGCTGGTCGTCTCGGAACTGATTTATTAATTATGAATTTTGCCCCCTTTTAGTGCAGAAAAATAAGGAGACTAGTCTATTTTCACAAGTTTGCTAGTCGTCTGGAAAAAACTCTGATAATGCAATTATGGTTTATGAAATTGAAATCCTGCCCCCAAGAAACTTGAGGA
Source organism: Neuroterus valhalla (assembly GCA_011762715.2). Lineage (NCBI taxonomy): Eukaryota > Metazoa > Arthropoda > Insecta > Hymenoptera > Cynipidae > Neuroterus > Neuroterus valhalla. The sequence continues at coordinate 432 of WSXT02119371.1, read as the reverse complement.
AAGGGGAACGTGTACGTCCTACTTTGTTTCTATGACCAGTCACAGCGGTAACTTTCCGTCCCCTTCAGACTTGGGAAAAGGGGAAGGTCTGTGACCTACAATATTTTTTATGACCAGTCACAGCGGTGACTTCCCGCCCCCTCGAGACTTGGGAAAGAGGGCGGGGGTGATCTACACCATTTCAATGACCAGTCACAGGGGTTACTTCTGCCTTCACGGAACTTGGGAAAGGGGGAAGGGGAAGTGTACGGCTTACATTATTTCCTTATTTTTTCATGAATTGTCACAGCAGTAACTTTCCGACCCCATCAGACTTGAGAAAAGGGGGAGTTGTGTGACCTACATTATTTTTCAAGACCAGTCACAGCGGTGACTTCCCGCCCCCTCGAGACTTGGGAAAGAGGGCGGGGGTGATCTACACCATTTCAATGA
>WSXT02119360.1:0-10983 GCA_011762715.2 Neuroterus valhalla | reverse complement strand
CTTTTTTCAAGTTTTGCCTAAACGAGAATGTTAATAGGTTGCAAATTTTTCGTTGCAAATTCGTTTTTTGATGTAAAATTAATTCATTACTTTAAAATTCATCTTGAAAGGTGAAAACGACGGGCTTTGGTTGGAAATTCATTCATTTTGTTGCATTTCCAATTATTATGTTTGAAATTGAACTATAATGTTGTGGATGCGACTGTTTTTGATGGAATAAAAATCTTCTTGATTGAAAACTTTCCTATTTTATTAAGGATGCAGTTTTGTGTGTTGAAAGTTCAACTATGTGTTGAAAACGCATCTTTTTTGTTAAAATTACAATTGTTTGGCTTAAAAATCAATTATTTTATAATGTCATATTTTTTGGCAAAAATTATGCTCACTTTATAAATATTTATCTCTTCGGATAGAGTATTCAACTATTTCGGTGACGATTTGCTTCTTTGGTTGAAAAATTCATATTTTGTGGTTGAAAATTAACTTTTTTTCGGAATTGCAACTGTTCTCAATTGAATATTTATCTCCATCATTGAAAACTCTACTATAAGGTTGGAAACGCAGTTTTGTTATTGTAAAAATCTATTAAAAAGGACTATGCATTTGCTCATGAAATTTTTTTAAACAATTTACAAGAGGTCTCTATTTTCTAGGAGCCGGATCGAAATTTCGTTGGCTTCAGATTTCCACATACAAAACATATCTAAAGTAGTTAAATATCGTTTTTACTTAAAAACTAACTTTTTATAAATTCGATCATAACAATTGTATTTTTATCAGCATTATTAGCATCTTCAAAATAGAAAAATTTGAATGAATTTTTATTGTTAAATAATAAAGACTTAGTTATTGTGAAAATTTCATTGTATAATTCGAAACAATACGAAAATAATCTTGCTTCAGGAAAGTTGGAAATGATGGAAATGTTCAGCCCGCAGCACTTGTAGGGTCTGCAACTGTAACTACGCAATGACCTACACACGGCGCTTGGCTGCTCCCATATCCAAACGCTTAAACTGAAACTAGATTCACAAAAAGACAAAGAGAAAAGACCTAAATTAGTAAAATATTTATTCAAACAATAATAATAAATTTTAAATAAATTGTAAAATGAAAAAATGGATGAAAAATCAAAGTGTTTACAAAAACCTGAGTTGTGAACTGCAAACATCACTTGACTGGTTTTATTTTTGTTTCATTTTTTGGCACAAGGAGGGATCATTCAATTGAACAAATTTGAAATGTCCTCTTTTAAATTCTAAGTGAAAAACACATGACACTGTCGGCAAACATTGAGGTTTTAATGGAGGTAATATTTTTTTAAAGAAGTTCTCTTACATTGGCGGCTATTCGCGAGGGTCTCTTTTGTAGCGGTTTACGAATGAAGGGTGTATAAGGAATGCGATAATCAGAGATCAGTGGAGGCCGGCGATCCCAAAGCAGACGAGGAGAGACTGAACCGACCAGATCTACTTCATACCATTCTTCTACCATTCCACGTGGGAGGCTACAATAGTATTTTTGTCACACAAATTTTCATGGAATCTTTGTAAAATAATAAAAATACGAAAAAAATAACAGTACAGTAAAAATAACAATGAAGGAAAGTACGGAAATTTTTGGTCGGATTAACAAAACATTTGGTTGCTAAAGAAGCAACAAAATATTTATGTTCTTTAAAAAAAGCCCCATGAAGTTTAACACGTATTTCCCATGAGTAAAAAATATGTTTTTGTAAATTTTATTAAGAATTCTCAATATTGGTCAAATCAAGTTCGAAATTCACCATTTCTCTTCACAATAGTCACAGAACGCGAATAAAATATTACTATTCCAATATCACCCCCATAAGTTTGTTTTATATGGTCCCAAAAAACCCCCTAAGTAAAAAAATGGGTTTTTCGAGTTTTTGGCGCAAATTATGATTTTTTGCGGTTTTTTCAACGCAGTTTGTTTCGAATACATGAAATACTACTTTGAACTGATAATAAGATGTTTATTTGATTTTTTTGAACAATTTATTATTGTTTTTAGCAACTTTTTCTTAGGAAAGGTTGGAAAGTTAGTTAGAAAGTCAAGATTTTTTCTGAATTTTCCAACTTTTTTCAACGTTTCAGTTGAAGAGAGTTAATAATCAATTAAAGTTAACAAAAATAATTGTTCCAAAAATTTGGTATTAATTATAACAATATTCTCTTAGAATAATGCTACAAAGTTGCGCTTTTTTCTAAAATTTATTTTCAACTTTCTGGCCACTTTTCACTTAAAGTGAGTATTATTCTATTTCATTTAGAAAAAATAGATGTTTAAACAATTTGTTATCGTTGCTTATAATATTTTCTCTCCTTAATGAAAGAAACTTGCGTTTTTTTCTGAAATTTTAACTTTTTGCCCACTTTTCACGTGAAGTGAGTTGATATTTAATTTAATTTAACAAAAATAATTGTTTAGCAAATTATTATTGTTTACAGCTTTCTTCTCTCAGATTAGTGCTTGAAAGTTGCAGCTTATTTAAACAATTAATTATTGTTTATAATCATTTTCCCTTGGATAAGTGCTAGAAAGTTGTGGTTTTTTCTGATATGTTTAACTTGGCACTGGATGGAATTTGAATGAAATTCAATTAGATTGAATTATATTGAATTGATACAATTTTTGGTTAAATTAGATCGTTTCTATTGAAAATAACCTTTTTTTAAAAATATCAACCATTATATTTCCTATTAAAAATCTATATTTTTCGGTCGAAAATGTAAATCATTGGTTGAAAGTTGAACTACTTTGTTAAAGTTTCCATTTTTGCGTTGAAGATCCATAATTTCAGTCGAAAATTCGAAATTCAAATTTCACTGAATTAATTCAGCTTCTTCGTTTTCATTAATTTTTTTTAACATTGGGAAAAGAACAGAAATAATTTACTTAAAACAATACAATTTTATTTAGAATGTGATTCTCTCTGATTTTTATTTATTATTTGTTCACAACCTAAACGTGAAGCAAAGTTGAAGAGAAGATAGCCATAAACAATAATAATTTGTTCAAACAATTATTTCTGTTAAAATAAATTAAATATAACTCACTGCAAGTGAAAAATGGGCGAAAAGTTTAAAATTCAGAAAAAACCGCAAGTATTTATCATTAAGCAAAGAAAATATTATGAGCAATGATTAGAAATTGTTTGAACAATTGTTTTTTTAACATGAATTAATTATTACTTTATTCTAACTGAAAAGTGATAAAAAGTAAAAAATTTCAGAAAAAATCTGCAACTATGTAGTAATAATTTAGAATAAGATAGCTATAAACATTTACAATTTGTCTAAATTATTTTTGCTAAATTAAATTGAATAACCACGCACTTTGAGTGAAAAAAAAGTTGAAAATTTCAGAAAAAACCGCAACTTTGTATCATTCTTCGAAGAGAATATTGTTATAATTGATAAAAAATTGTTTAAGCAACTATTTTTGTTAACTTTAATTGATTATTACCTCATTTTAACTGAAACGTTGAAAAAAAGTTGAAAAATTCAAAAAAAAACCTGACTTTCTACCCTTTCCTACGAGAAATCTGCTAAAAACAAGAATAAATTGTTTACACAATTGAAATAAACATCTTATCATCAGTATGAAGTAGTATTTCATATACCTGAAACAATCTGCGTAAAAAACCAGAAAAAAATCATAATTAGCGCCAAAAACTCGAAAAACCCATTTTTTTACTTATAGGGGTTTTTTGGGACCCCATAAAACAGACTTATGGGGGTGATATTTTGAAAGTAATATTTTATTCGCATTCTGTGACCAATTGTGAAGAGAAATGGTGAATTTTGAACTCGATTCACATAATATTGAGAATTCTGAATAAAATTGACAAAAACGTATTTTTTTCTTACGGGAAATACGTGGGGCTTGCGCCACCTCTAAATATTATTTTTTTGAAGAAAAAAAAATTCATTGATTTTTTTGTGGATCCGAAGAAATTTCTGGGCTTTTTGCATACAAAATTGGAAAAAAAATTTCAAAAGCATTTTTGGACCACCCCAATGTCTACTCCTCTATCTTTTTCTGCCATCTTTGACCATTCTTCTCCTAGTCCCTCCCACCCTGAAATTTCTCAACATTCTTTTGCGATCCTCTTCTCTCCTCCTTTTCTCTTGTACAACCATCCCATGCATGGTCCCATTTCTCCTCTACACATTAACATTCTCTGCATTTCCTCTCCTCATCCTTCTCCCAGTATATGGCTTCTTTTACTTCATTTTAAGGTATCTATCTAGCTTGTTTCGTCCATTCCTTTCCTTCCCCTCCCCTTTTTCTCTCCAGAAATATCTTCAATCCTTCTCTTCTTATCATCTTATAACATTTATTGTATCTAGATTCCTCTATCCTCCCGAATCTATCACTTGCCGTTTGTATCCTTTTTTCACCTCCTACACCCAGAAAAAGATTTGGATAAGTCGTCGAAATTATTTTTTTTTTAACGAAAAAAGAATCTTGAATTTATAAAGTATTTTCTAAAGTCAATAATGAAGATCCAATCAAAAACTGTTATTCATTCAAGAAAACGAATTTAATCAGGAGAATACAAATTTTATTGATCTAACCAAATTGTTTTCGGAATCAACCAAATGTGGTCAACAAAACGATTTTGTTGAATGAAGAAAATGTTCTTTTCGGATGTACATATTATCTTCTTCTCCTATCTTCTAATCTCTAAAAAACTCTCTTCTACCTTCTTTCCATAATTTTAACTTTAAGCCCCTCTTTCCCCTTTCTTCTACGCCCTCTTTCCCGACGGTGCTCAAACTTTATTTCTGGGATAAATAAACATTTCTTCCACTTCTCTCCCTCTTGCTATTCACCAGCCACCTCATCTCTCAATCACTCTCTCGCTCTCCTTATCTTCGTCCCTCGATCCTCACACTCACACTGAGACTCCAACAGCATAGCGATATACATCAGTGTAGAGTGGCATGATCTTTCCCATATATTAGTGGTTCGTACATATATAGCTTATTTCTCTAAACACGATGGGTTTTTCTATATTCTGCAAAAATCCAACCAAAAAAAACAGGACACTTTGAAAATTGGCATTATAGCTGCAAAGACTCAATTTTCTCGAAAACCTCATGTTTTTTTTTTTTGATGTTTTTAAAGTAAGTATGAATAGAGTTATTATATTCGATAAGAGTTTATTTCTTGGCCGCGTCTTCAAGAGGAGGAAGAACTTCACGATCTTTAAAAAATGAGAATCACAACTTCTGCAAAACGAGAAAAGATGTGGAACAGATTAATTTTCAATTACCAAAGATTTTTTCAAAAAAACAAATATATTTGATACGAAGACAAAGAGAGAGGAGGGAAGAGAAGGAGGAGGAAAAAGAGATTTCCTTCACAACTCTATAAAACCACTCCTACCACTCAACACCACAAGCTCACGCGCGAAGCCGCCTGCCAAACCTCAAACGATGAGATGTCGTCAACGTCACTCATTTGGGCGAACCTACTTTCGTGTCAATTTTTACCCGCGACCCCACATATGTTCAATCTTCCTCATAACTTCTGGGTAATAGGAAGAAAAAATGGATTATCCAGTTCTCATACTCATTCTTCCATAACCACCTCAACTTTAACCTCATTTCTTGGCATAACGACATTTTTTTCTGCGTTATCCGAATATTTTCTGACAGATCTCAACTTCAAGTACTCACAACTGCGGAAAACAATTTTCGTAAGAAGTACACTCATCTCGCTCGAGAATGCCAGCATCGGAGAGAACGTCATAGTGCGGAACGCAATTAAAAATCTAGCTTTACCTAGATATGAAGCAAAGACGGAGCACGCTTGTGTCAACACTCAGGGTCGCATATAGTCTCTGAACACCGCACGCAGAGAGTCGCCAAGTCAACAACTTCAAACTACGCAGTACCGTCCCGCCTATTCAAACGATGGCCTTGCGTGTAGATCGTCGAGTGACGCTCGAGGGGAGAATGATCATTTCTCATACTTTATTTCTATGAAACTTGGTTTCATAATTAAAATAGATGAGTTTCTATCTTCGCTTATAAAAGTTGCAAACTTCAGCGAAATAGTGGCCTCGTTTGTGGATTTCAAAGCAAAGTTTGGCTGAGTTAACAGCAGAGTACTGTGTCAAGCTATGAAACGAAGAGGAGAGTTTAAGGAGCTGATAGAAAGAATGAAGGAAATACTTGTAGAGGCAAGGTTCAGAGTGGGGATAGGAAATGAAGAAGGAGAGGAAATTTTGACAGAAAGAGGACTCAGGCAAGGTTTCCCGTCGAGTGCGCTATTATATAGTGGCTGGCAGACTAAGAGGAAAAGCTCAAGAAAAAAGAGGAAGGAGGTTGCACTACTGGCAAAGGAAGAAAGAGGGCTGGATTTGTTATGTGTGGGCAGAAGTGCTCAGGAACTCAGGTGGAAGGAAAAAGTAGTATTCCACACAACCAGACGGGATTCGGGGAAGAAGTAGGAACAACTGATAACATTCAACTTTCTAAACTATCTAGTGAATTGGAATTGGGAGCGGTAGAGAGTGAATCTAATGTCCATGCTCGTGGATTTCAAAGCAGCTTTTGACTCAGCCAACAGAAGCGTTTTGTCTACTTTTTAGCATATGCAGATGATGTTGTACTTTTCGCAGAAGACAAAAGAGGGTTGATTTTGTTGTTGAAAGGGTTCAAGTAGTACGTAAGAGTGAAATATCTAAGGATATATGGGAGTATGACCAAGATTCTCTGCTTAAGGAATAGAAGGAGTAGAGTACAAGTGGAAATACAACGGAAAAATGGTTAAAATGCTTTCTTGTAACTCGAATCTCTCAACCAAAATCACGAAAGTCGCAATCATAATTAATAAATTGCCTCAAGATTTAACGACTTTGTAATTCGTTTCTCCTTTGCTGCATACCATCTCAAGCTCATTTGGCATCTAATTCACGGGCGAATGTTAATAAACTCAAATTCTGTGAACAATTTGCAGTGAAAGCACCACATTTTCATACTTACCGCAGGTGTCGTCCACCACAAGCGCCGGCTACGAATCCTCATCTGATATACGGTTAACCCGCGGGATAAAACCAGGAGAAGGGGCGTTCAAGTTGCGATCCCCAAACGTCTCTTTCGGAATTATAGGCTTTTACGCCGCCCTTTTTCTTCACACCCACCAACCCCTCCACCCTGGTGTAATTTAATTCGGTGATATCTCGTAGGATTTGAAATTATGACAGTAGGCAGTCCTAATTTGTCCCACACTGTGGAGATGTTGAACACTTCAAGAAGCATTAAGCCTCTGAAGATTTAAGCCGCCTTCGAATTTGCAAAGGGTCTGACAAAGTGCATACTTTTATACTTCTCTTTTCAGGTGTTCTCCAGTTGAAATGTTTTATCCTTTATTTGAAACATGTAGTCTTGGAAGGTGGCGTAGCCAGGATTTTTTTTTCGGGAGGGAGTATGAGGAAAACAATGAAAGATGCATAGAATAAATATATTGAGGTCTGTCTCTAAGCTGAGACAAACTGAGTGGTGGGAAAAACAAATACGGAGATATGTTTGATTTGGGACCGACTGTTTTCTGGGTTTGATGGGTTTCCTTATTAAAGACATGGAGAAAAAGGGCTATTTGACAGTACAAAGACGCTGGAATTACTGGATTTATTTGGTATTCTAGGGTTGTCCTTGTGAACGGTCCGGGGACTTTGGAAGGAGTGCGTTCCGGTCTCGGGAGGCGCTTGATTTATGGCCGATTGGGGAGCGTTTCTTACGCGTGGTTGGTGGGGGAGTTGCGCCGGATTGGTGCGCATCCACCACTAGCGAGAAATCCATGAGCGGGAATCCCATCATAGACGGCGCCAGAGGGGAGTCTTACGCGATTGGACCGTTCTTGTGAAACGACAAGTGGGAATAGAATGACCATAGGACGAAAAATCGATGCGAGCGTGAATCTTATGAGTTTTATACTTCACCCAAAAATTTTAAGACGGCTTTAGATATCAATTCAGGTTCTACAATTGCAACATAATGGACGAATTACAAGAGGGTGTTTCTCAAGAAACTGGTCCACTTTGATGCGAAATCTGTCTCGTGCATTTTTTTGCTTATATCTTCAAATAATTTTATTTTTATAATAGGCATCTACCTTGTTAACAATAAAAAGTAGGTAAAACAAGCATATTTCCATTACTTTAGGAATTATTGAGCTTTTTCTGAAATAATGACACAGGGGACTGTCGCCTATGACAGGGGACTGACTCAGGAATGGAAAATGCCATTTTAGTACAAAATTAACATCTTTTTATTGTTATAAAATGGAAACAAACCTTAGTAGTTAGGTAATTAAACATTAAAAATCACGTTAATTGAAAAAAGTAAGACTTGAGCTACTTTCTCTAAATTAGTGTTTATACTAATCAGTCTCATTATCAATCATTTGGTAAAGAAAACTTCTGGATGGATTTTCTGAAAGATTGATTCACCTGTTATTGTGTTTCAAATACATTCACAGGTGAATCAAATTTATAGAAAATTCGATTCCCTTTCATAAGTAAATTAGGATTAGGCAGTTTCTCTACGACTTGGTCCATTGCAACATCGGCCACATCCTCTTGATCAATCCTAAATGTTTGGCCTTTGTTATCACACAGTTTTAGAAATGTGGCATGCAGCTCATCTTCTTCTTCATCAATCATGTCAATTAAGCTCACACATCTGTATTCTATATTTTTTGCAGGCAGTTTGACGAGGATGTAATCACCAGTGTTGAATGATTTTCCTGTAGTAGTACAACTAGGTCCAGCCTTATTCTCTGAATCAGTGAACACATCTTCCACACGAAGTTTTGGCTTGTCTTCATACATTATTTTCCCTATCTTGAAATGTAGACAAGAATCATTGTCACAAAAGCAGCTGAGATGTTTCATCACAATTTCAGTAGAATTTAGTTTCATACCCAAAGGATTATAGAATTTTCCAGTGACTTGATGCACTTTGAGGGTGCCAGCAAAGTTCTTCACCTTGGATCCTTCTTGTTCGATTTCAGCACTCATTTCTTGAATATCGTCATCTTGTATAATGCTTAAGGTAATGGCAGGGCATCTCTGTTTAATGGCATCCACCAACTTCTCTAGGTTTTCGACATCACCTCCAGGTTCCAGGTGAACTTTTGCACGTGTGGGAATCGCTCTGGGATTTTGGTAGCCATAATGTAAAACATCGTTTTGTTTCTGCACTGGGTAACAAGTCCATCGCTCAAAAAGTGCAGGGTTTTGATGTAAGTTGGCAAAGTATCAAAAATTGGCATCAGATGAGCCCAAATGGCAGCAGGAGAATGTGAAACATTCGTAGACATTGTGCAGTAACTTCTTTTTGTATTATCTTTCAAGTATACTACCACCGTGTGTAGACTAGTTTGTGTACGGGACCCGCCAAAATGGATAGCCTGAATTTCTTGAAAGTATTTTTTGCATAATGTTCTGAAAAGTCTACATGAATTAGTACATCTTCTTCTGACAGTGATTTTTTCAGTTGCCTTATTGCATTGAACTGGTGTAAAATATTTCTTTCGTGGCAGAATAATATCTCCAAATCTTCATGCAATTCTGTGATGAGGTGGCGAGGATTCACATCAAGAGACTTCGTTAAGTATTTGGTTACCCGGCGAGTGTTTTTGGATTTCAGGTCAATGAATTCTGCTCTTTCAGCTACCCATTTTTTATAAATGATTGGCCTTCTGTCGTCGAATTCTTTGTAAGAAGGAGTCTTATTAAGACACTTCTGACATTCTCTGGACATACACTGCTCATCGTATCGGTCACAACACAGTTCCTGAAGCAGTTTCTGATAGCTGCTATAGTTGAGTATTTTGCCATTGTGTAGAGCTGTTAATTTCAGGTCCATGTTTGCATGTTTAATGCACAAACAAGTATCACGGTCATCTACTTTGGGCTTCACAATCCAAAACGGTCTGAGTCTGCAAGAGGTTTGATAACTCAGTTTGAATGTTCTCTTCTGTTTTTGAAATTTATCGTATAGGCCGACTAACGAATCAAGCATGTATCGCTTTTGTTTCCGTTCTGCTTTTCTTGTGATGAATTCTTTTTTTCCCGCTCCTAGTCTACTGTTAGAGTCATCTTCGTAGAAGTTTACAACTGCTCTTACAACTTCATCTGATACTTTTTTTTCCAGATAGTCTTCGGGTATTTTTGGACTTTTTAATTCTTCTGAGGGTTATCACACCATTGTTTTTCATTCGCCATAGTTTATATTTATCAAGCATCGGTCCTGAAACTACTTTTGCTAGTTGTCTCTTTTCTCTTACCGTTTTCGACATTGACAAATTTTCTTGTAATTGCTCTTTTAACACTTCACCAAAAAGAGCACGTTTGACAAGTTCTTTCCTTGTTTCTGGGGTATCTGCCATTTTCTGTAACTTAGTGTGAGGAGTATCTTTAGGCTTTGGTTCTGTTCTCTTCGTTAATCTTGTTAAGCGTTTCTTGTATTTCAAAAGTTTCTTATTCAGTTTTCTAATTTCATCATCTTTCTTCTTATTTATCCCAAATCTCAGCGCCTTGTTCCTGTTATTCTTTTTTCGAATCTTATCAGCAACATCACCTTCAGGGGTTGGCATTTGAGATGAATTTGATACATCAGTCTCTGGAGTTTTATCTATCATTAATGCTTTGGCAATGTTTTCCGAACCTTTTTTCTTATTACGATACTTACTGCAATGCTCTCTCGACTTCTTCTTTGCTTCCCGGTGTTCACGAGGAGGCATATTCTCTGCAAGCTTCCTAGTTCCTTTTTCTTTCTTCTTAAGGTATTTAAGATGTTCCTTCTCTCTGAGTGCCTCCCGTTCCTGCGGATCGTTTTTGATACGCTCATATCTCTTTCGCTCGGCCTCTCTTTTTCTTAGCAAAATCTCTTCCCTAGGAGGGTTTTACTTCCTCAGCGCTATACTATACTCCTAAATATA
>WSXT02119338.1:0-10984 GCA_011762715.2 Neuroterus valhalla | reverse complement strand
CTGAAATATAAGAATCCCGAATAATAATATGCCTGACAGAAAATTGTCGAGTTATAAAATATTTAAAGTAGAAAATTTCCAAATTATAAAATTCCCGAAAGGAAACAATTAAAATATTCTTTCCTTAAATATCATTCATTTAATAAAAATAAAAGAATCAATTATCTTTATTGAAGAAACGCACTTTTCAAAATGTTTACGGTTCAAAAAAATGATTTTTCCAATTTAAAATAAAAATAATTGAAGAAAATGTATTTCTGGATGAACAATTTTGTTTAAAAATGTGCATAGCATTCAGAAAAATGATGAAAAATGTTTACGAATCCGAATTTTTAATATATATATATTTTTTTTTAAAAGAAACGTAGAAATAAATCAGTGCTGAGTTGTATCCTGCACTTTATTAGCACGCGTGTTAAAATTTGTTTTTTGAATACAATTTTCGTGCACTGATTGTTATTTTTAATTCAAGAAATAATGTCGGCAATTTCATAATTTCAGGAATTGTATAATACAGGAATTTTTCAATTTGGAATTGTACAATGTCGGGAATTTCATTTTTCTTGATATTTCACTCTTCCCTTTGAATCTTCAAAAATTTTTGTAATTTTCGCATCTTGAGAAGGAACAGAAAAATATTTTGAAACGCCTCGATGCGTTATTATTGAAATTAAATTAAACATCTATTCTGGCAATTTTAAAATATATTATCTGTACTTACTTCTTAGAATGGGTGATTTAATTGGTTGGTTTATTCTGATATTCAATAGATATACTCTCACATAATTATACACGACTAAAAAAAACGATTAATTTCTGCATTTTACACAAGTATTATGTTGGCAAAATTTTTTTTTTATAATAAATTTATAACACGAGCTACTATCAAGTATTATAGTTATATCATTAGCTTATAAGTATGTTTCTAATTTGTCTGATCGAAAATAAGAAATTGAGGTTATACTTTTCCTTCATTTCAGTTCCACTATTTGAATTAGTCATTTTTGACTAATTGATTGCTAGTGAAAATTGCACTGTGACAATAGTGAAATATCTTTCACTAATTCAAATTGTGAAATTTGCACTATTTCAGATTTAGAGATATGATTTGGATCATATTATGTCGTATAATTTTATAAGATCAATTTAAATTGATCTTATAAAATCAACGATATAATATGATCTAATTTGATTTTTCATTTTTTCATTTTCCATTTTTCATTCTTTCAATATTCCAAAACATTTTTTAATGTACACACATAGATTGCATGCGATTTTCTCGCTGAGCCGAGTGGTGTTATTCAGTTTTCCGTATCTCGAAATGCAAATTATATCTACAAAATGTGCGGTAGAATTTTAGAGATTTTTGAAACCAATAGAACGTGTTTCGAAAAAAGTGTCGCTCACATGTTCATACCGTGACACCCTTCAATGAAATTTAATAATATAATATAACTGTATTTTCTGCTTTTATAAACACCTGATGATAGGCTTCAAAATGTACTGCCATGTATTGTATTATCCTTGAATGAATGTATCTGTGATGCACCTAAATATAAACACATTTCTAAATTTACAATCCAGGCCCAAATTCTGGATTTAAGATTGAACAAACATCAGTAACATTCCTATTTGATGAAATTCTGATTTATACAACACGACTTACAAAGAATAAGGGGGTAGGTATACTTGGGATTTCATAAAATCGACTTGTTATTGCATTTTCTGAAAGTTTAACATTTCAAACTACTGCGTTGAAATTTTATCAAAATCGGAGAAAAACTTACGAAGATACAAACCTTTAATCGAAGCCATCTCGAGCGTATTTGGGGCAAGAAAGCAATTATCAAAACTTTGAATGCGTTTTTCTCGAAATAACGTTTTTGAAATCGCGCACATTATCTCAAAAACGGCTCAAGCGATCATTACCAAATTTAAACCAGTTATTAATTATATAAGTCTGAAGTACTTGAACGGATAGTATGTTAACTCTTCATTTATTAAAATTTTTTTTTACGAAAAATGAGCGATTTTTTGCACCCATAAAAAAGTTTACACATCCGCCATTTTGTCAAAAATTAAAATTTTGTTGCAATGAATCTCTTTTTTTTGTTTTAAATGATTCAGTCATGAGTAACGTTGCGCAAGAACAACTTTTTTTTTGGACCTCTGGCAGATTGGCTATAACTTGGTTCTTTATTAATATTCTTGCATGCAAATTTTTATTTAACTTTTTGAAATATGTATTATTCGAACCGTTAAACATTTGTCAATAGAAAAATCACCGATTTCCTCCAAAAAAATCTCAAAAAATCCGTTCCTTTTGGCTTGCAAGTATACCTAACCATTAAGTATCATCTGAACAAATTCCATTTTTTTCAATTTCAACAGATTTGACAACAATAATTTTCATTACAACTTTTAATGATGGGAAAAGAATAGAGGAGAGCACATGTATATTTTTTCGAAAAAACGGTCCTAATCTTCTACATTTTTACGTTTTTCAGAAGCACTTTAAACATTTTTTGCACACGATCCTAGAATTGTTGGTACGTACGTGACAAAGAAAATAAATATTCCGAATTTCCCAACAAATTAAGCAGAAATTAGGGAATGACCGTTGTACCGACGCTACCAACATATTATTATACATTAGTAAAACTTAAATTCATTTTTTTGAATTTTTATTTTCAGACTCACAAACGCTATAGATATCTTCACCCAAAATGCCATAGATGCAGCAGGTGCATATTCGTCTCTCATATATATATTGGGCTTAATGGGCCTTGGCCTTTATTAATTTTTTTCTTCATTTTCCCGGGCAGAAATCATTTCTTCATACGTTAAAAAGTATGCGCAAAAAGAATTAAGAATTGACCCGATTACCACGTGCCTTTAAGGCACCTGCAGTTTCCCATAAGAAATACACATAAAAAACAGGCTGAAAAGATTATCATAATTAAAAAAGAAAGAAAAAAACATGGAATTATTATTTCAAACACATCGATCGCATGTATTTTTTGACGTAGAAAATGATGGCATCATTGGTTATAACAATGTATATCATAAACGTATAATCTTTTAGTGAAGCTGAACGGAGCTGATCCTCGGGAAAATTATTTTATTATCTAAATTAAGGACTACCGAAAACTATTTCCACCACCAAAACTATTTTTTGCCACTTTTGACCCCCCTGCCTCCCCCTAGGGTGCTACGTGGTTTTTTTCTATTCCTTTTAAAACGAAAATGAAACAAAAAAATTCTGAGGTTAACTCAATTTTCAATCTTTTAACAATCTGATTCAAAAATGTCTCTTTCGGCTATGGAGTACCACCATGTGGGCCAGCATGGCCTCTCCTCTCTTAAAGAAGCTACGTACTTTATGGAAGGCCCCTAAAGACAAGCTTTTTTCTCTTTTTTGTCTTCTAGGACTTTCTGAATGTGTCCTATATTGTGAAAATCCTAAAAAGCAATAAAAAATAGTTGACATGTTTAGTGCAAAGAAATGATGAAACTTTCTTTTCAAAAATATCTACTCCGATATATTTTGTGCCGCTTATGTGTGCCACGCTTCTGTCGAGACCACCATTTTTTATTGATTCAATGTCAAAAATAAGAATATCAGTACAAAACAAGAAATATTTAAAAATAACAGTTTCAACAGTAACAATAAACAGATTTTCACTTTTACAATAATATTAGGTTGAATTAAAAAATTCCTAGTGCAAAAATCAGGTGTGCAATAATTACTGAAAAAACATTTTGAAAAAAAGGATATATGCAATGCATACATTTCTCATTGATAATTTTTATTTATTCGAAACAACAGGAATTTCATCACTATGCAAGAGTAAAGAAACACATGCAATTAAAGTAAGAAAAGTAGGTTATGTATGTAATTTGTAAATAGAATGACTTGGTACACCTCTATACAGCTCAAAATGAATCGCAATACATTTTAAAAAATGAATACTAATATTATTTAAAAATAAAAATATATTTATTGTTGCTTTTGAATTTGTTATTCTTTTATACACTGCAAACTCGAACTCAATCCACCCAAACTCGCACTTTCTTCGAAATGAGCTCGTGGACGAGACGGTGCGGGGGGTTTGGAGAGGGGCGCTGTCCTCGCTCCATTCTCCGCCACTGCCGTGCATTGAAAGTGGACAGTAGTACCCTAGCATAGATTTTCGCAAGTGCGCTTCAATTGGCGTCAGTTATTCGCCTGTATTCGGTGCTGACTGTTAAAGTTTCAGCTCTCTCGATCTCGTTCCAAGGCCGCCGATACCCAGCCCGAAACCGGAATGAGTTTGAGTTTGCAGTGTATTTCGTATTGTATACTGATGATTCTTATTTTCGACATTTCAGCTCTAGCGCTTTTCACGTAGATTTCACCATAAAACAGATTGCACCATCGTATTTTTTGTGAAAAAATAAATTAAAAACATGCATAATAAATTGTGGAAATAGTTTTGGGTAGTCGTTAATTCGGATATTAAAGTAATATTCCAGAGGATCAGCTCCGCTCGGCTCGGCTATAAGATTATACGTTTATTCGATTTAAATTCAAGAACAAAACTAAACAACCTTTCCCAAAGTATGATACATGATTTCGATGTATTCTTTCACGTAAAATATGACGATGCGCTTTTTAAGTGAGTTTTACGATAAAACCAATGATGCCATCGTATTCTACGTCAAATGTCAATACATGGGGTCGATGTGTTTGAAATGATTATTCCACGTCCTTACTTCTTTCTTATCATGATAATCTTTTTAGTATGTTTTCTACGTGTATTTCTTATGTGAAACTGCACGTGCCCAGCGACCATGAAAAAAAAATGATCGAACCGAGGGCTTATATACTTATTAGATGTTTATAAGGGAAAATTTTATTTCTAAAAGAGTGTTGAACTCAGTATACTTAATTTTAGGTTTCGGCAAATTCAATCTAGAAGTTTTGTTCCTGAATGCTTCAATCTATTTAAATTCAGCCATTAGTTGGACAAGCACTGGTTTCATTTTGCCAGCTGCATCATGCGATTTCCAGATGAATACAGTTGATAAAGGCAGAATCACAGTAGCTTTTATGCTAGGTAAAAAAAGTTATAATGTTTAGAGGGTTCCGTAGCGCCGCGCCGGGCAAAAACCCATATGAATTCGGTCATGTTTTTCGTCCGTCGTACTTTTTTCTCGGAGGAGGGGTGGGAGGTCTGATGTAGGTAAGGGGAGGGGTGAAGGGATAAAAGGCGATGTGAAAATGGGAACGGAGGATAGAGGGAAAGAGGGTTTCTGAGAAATAAATTGGTAGGGGAGAGAAGTGGGGATAAATGTAAGAAGTTGAGGGCAAGGGGTGGAGGGCTAGAAGGTGATGGGGAGTTGGAATGGAGGATAGAGGGGAAGGGGGTTTCTGAGGAATAAATTGGTAGGGGAGAGAAGTGGGGGAAAATGTTAGAGGTTGAGGGAAGGGGGTGAAGGGAAGGGAAGGGTACGAGTAAAGGCAAGAGATTGCAGGGAAAGGGTGAAGAGATAAAAATTAATGGTAAGTTGGGAATTGAGGATAGAGGGAAAGGGGGTTAGTTGATGAGAAGTAAATGTGTAGGGGAGAGAACTGGGCGTAAAGGTAAGAGGTTAAGGGGAGGGGCTGAAGGGATTAAAGGCGATGGGAAGTTGGAAATCGAGCATAGAGGAAAAGAAGGTGAATGGGAGGGGGTGGATGAGAAGTACATGAGTAGGGGAGAGAAGTGGAGGTGAAGGTAAGAGATTGAGAGGAGAGGGTGAAGAGATAAAAAGTGATGGGAAGTTGGGAATTGAGGATGGAGGGAAAGGGGGTGAGTGGATGAGAAGTAAATGTGTAGGGGAAAGAATTGGGGGGAAAGGTAGGAGGTTGAGGGGAGGGGCTTAAAGGATTGAAGGCGATGGGAAGTTAGGAATCGAGAATAGAGGAGAAGGAGGTGAATGAGAGGGGGTAGATGAGAAGTAAATGGGAAGGGAAAAGAAGTGGGGATAAATTAAGGACGTTGAGGGGAAAAGGTGAAGGGACAAAAGTTGACGGGAAGTTGGGAACTGAGGATGGAGGGGAAGGGGGTGAATGAGAGGAGGTGGATGAGAAGTAAATGAGTAGGGTAGAGAAGTGGGGTTAAAGGTGATTGGAAGTTGGGAATTGAAGATAGAAGGAAAGGGGGTGAGTAGATGAGAGGTAAATGGTTAGGGAAGAGAAGTGGGGGTAAATGTAAGAGGTTGAGGGGAAGGGGTAAACGGATAGAAGGCGATGGAAAGTTGGGAATCGAGAATAGAGGGAAAGGAGGTGAATGAGAGGGGGAGGATGAGAAGTAAATGGAAAGGGGAGAGAAGTATGGCTGAAGGTAAGAGGTCAGGGGTAGGGGATGGAGGGATAAAAGACGATGGGAAGTTGGGAATCGAAAGTAGAGGGGAAGAAGGTCAGTGAGAAGAGATAGATGAGGAGTGAAAAGTTAGGGGAAAGAAGTGGGGAAAAAGGTAAAAGGTTAAGGGGAGGGGGTGAAGGGCAAAAGGCGATAGGGAGTTGGGAATTAAGGATAGAGAGGAAGGGGCTGAGTGAGAGGGATTGGATGAGAAGAAAATGAGTAGGGGAGAAAAGTCGGGGTAAAGGTAAGAGGTTGAGGGGAGGAGCTGAAGAGATTGAAGGCGATGGGAAGTGTGAAATTGAGAGAAGAGGGGCAGAAGGTGAGTGAGAAGGGGCGGATGAGAAATAAATGGGAAGGGCAGAGACGTGGGGGTAAAGGTAGGAGGTTGAGGGGAGAGGGTGAAGTGATGAAAATCAATGGAAAGTTTAGAATTACGGATAAAGGGGAAGGGGTGAGTGAGAGGGGGTGGATGGGAAGTAAATGTGTAGGGGAGAGAAGTGTGAATAAATGTAAGAGGTTGAGGGGAAGGGGTAAAGGGATGGTAGGCGATGGGAAGTTGGAAATCGAGAATAGAGGGGAAGGGAGTGAATGAGAGGGGATAGATGAGAAGTGAATTGTTAGGGTTGAGAAGTGGGGGTAAAGGTAGGAGGTTGAGGGGAGGGGGTAAAGGAATAAAAGGCGATGGGAAGTTTTGAATTGAGGGAAGAGCGGAAGGGGTAAGTGAGAGGGGGTAGATGAGAAGGTAATGGGTAGGGGAGAGAAGTGGGGTTAAATGTAAGAGGTTGAGGTAATAAAAGGCGATGGAAATCAGGGAAAGTGAAAGGGTAGTGTGTAGGGGAAGATAGAATCGGTTAGGAGAGGATCGGAATAGGCTATGGAACCCTATATTATAGGTGCATGTCGCCTGCTTTTACCAATTCTTATTAGCATCATAACAAACTCTATTCTGTAAAAACATGTGAACAATTCGGAGAAATATAAAATAGTTCTCAACTACAACAACAATAAAATTTCTAGGTGCAACTTTAGGTGTACTAATCTGGGGATTCGTGGCTGATTTGAAGGGTCGAAAGTTTGCTTTAATACTCACCCTCTTTTTACAAAGTAGCAGCGAATTCATCATGTCTTTTATATCAAATTACTGGTGCTTCTTGTAACTTAGATTCTTCAGTGGTTTGGGGTAAGTAAATATATCATATTTTTATTTATATAACATTTTTCATTTTTAGAACCATCAAGTGTACATTTGAATAAAAATTATTTTTCATCAGGGTTTTGTAGATCTGCTTTGAAACTCTTATACTTTCGGACGGGTGCCCGTCCATAGTTTTCGAGCCTTATCATTTTTGGGCCTTATTTTTTTGGATTATAATTTTGGGCCTTTACATTTGTTAAGGGGAAAATTCGCTTTATTGCTTCCAGCGCTTATGGACAAATTCCTCTTGTATTTACCTATGTTGCTGAATTCCAACCAACTGCATTTCGGAAACGAATACTTCCCTGGTTAGATATAGCATGGATTTTGGGACTATTTTGTGTACCACGTGAGTAGATTTTAGTTTGTGATATTAGTATAAATCTTTTATTTAAAGTGAATCAGTCCTCTTCAGTTATTGAGAGACAGAATTCCTATTAATTCATATTCACTCTAACTATTTAGTTTTAGCTTGGATCATCATGCCCCTCAAAGTAGAATACTTTACAGGAAATTTTTCATTTCGATCCTGGAATCTTTTTATCCTGATTTACTCCATGCCAGCTTTATGATTCAGTACATGTCTTTACTTTTTCCCTGAAACGCCAAAATTCCTTGCAAACAGCCAACAGTATTCAAAATTGCTGCAGGTTCTCTCAGAAATGTATGAAAAAAATACTGGTAGAGCGTCGAAAGATTATTTTGTAAGTTAGTTTTCTCTTATTATTTAAAAAATATGAATGGAAGTGTTTTCATAACCAGACGTTCTTATCAGCAAATAAATTATGTTGCAGATGATCTTGGCAAAGCATGGAAATCCATTCACAGATGAAATGATACAATTATCCTTGAATAACAAAAAGCCAACAGTTGGAAAATCAGTCGAAAAGAATTTAAGTATAATGTTGGATGATCTGAAATCACAGGCTGTAAATCTTTTTCATTAGCATTACATTAAAAAAATGTTTATAGCGAGTTTATCAACATTTCTCATAATGTCGCCTTACAATACGCTGATACTATACGCTGATACGCTGATATTGTCATAGATGAATCAAATGAAAATCTTTTATTGTTTTTGATTAAATTTTCTCTTTCATTCTTCAGAGCCTAAGTAATGACCCAATCGGATGTGATCGAACGATCGACAATAGTGTCCACATCAACACTCTCTGGCTTTCTGCTGCATGCGTTCCACCTGCAATTTTATTACCACTATTAGTTGATAAAGTAGGATTCAGAGTTTTCCTAGGTATTTATTCAAAAATTATCAATAATTCCTCAAATATTTCTAATTTTATTTATGTTATGGTTATTTCATCAATTTGGTTACAGTTCCTGCCACGATAATTGGCTCTCTTGCTACTTTAGGCTTATTTTTCGTGAAATCTTCCCTTCAAAACATGATGGTATCCTGTATATTTGAATCAGCAACTTCGATTGGAATAAGTATTATATATTGCTGCCTCGTGGTAATCTTTCCCACAAATTTCAGGTTAGTACTGAAAAACGGCATTTATGACAATGATGTGGCGGAAATAATAAAATCTGTCAGTCTTGAGTCAGAAGTTCAAACTATTTTCCTGCAGGGGTATGTCACACCACTCATTGTATCCTATTGGCAAAGAAAACATCCACCGCGGGCAAAGAGGCGCTGCTGTATCAAAACAAACATGGCTGCCTATGGGATTCGGCATGCATATGATTAGCTAGTCTTAACACGTTTATTCCAGTAAAGTACAATTTAAATGTGATATAAAAGTTGATAATCTCTCTAAAAACATTGTGTTAGTATGCTGTTGCAACGCCGTCTTCCAGAAACATGATCGAAGGTGAAAAAGCAATCAATTATGATTTTATAATCGTGTGTGGAACGACTTACAAAGGGGAAGATAGGATAGACATATTTTCACTGTGCTTACGTATTCAATGATCATGATAATAATTCTATTTAATAATCACGTAATAACTGTATAAAAAACAAACTATAAAATACATAATCTTCAACGCTGAGATGCAGAGAGCAAAATAGTATTTATTGATCAGTATCTGGAATCTTGAGTCTTTTAAACCATTTGGAACGTTTATAAACAACAATGCTTTCTCCAACAAGATTTTTTACTCTAACAGTACTACTGGCAAATTTCGGTCCTTTATGGAAACTCAAATCAGTGTTGATATTTTTTTTGGAGTCACAATTGACAACACAGCACACATTGCCTTTGCGAGTATCGTTTCCATTTCTATGGTTCCAGTAGAATTCCATTGTTGAGATTTTATATTATCTTAATAAACTTCTTATATAGTTCTAACTGATTAATCTGACACAATAGTTCGCGAGAGAAATACGGCCGAGGAGATCGTCGAGAGTTTCGGAGGAGATAGCGGGTCAATTTTTATAAATAAATCTTAATATCACGGAATCAATTTTTCAATATAAATTTTAATGTGTACCTGTGATAATATTTTCCTATAACACGATTCTATTACTTTTCAAGATTCATGGTACAATTAGAGCAGTGAGGGGCGGATCCAGAAAAATATTGGGGGGAGGGGGATCAAAATGAGTGAAAAAAGTACACCTGACGCACATCTTAACCGTGCTAGCTTGGAATGCAGAGTGTCAGAAATTTTCAGGGGGGGGGGGTCACCCCCCCCCCTCACCCTTGGATCAGCGCCTGAGAGCAGTAAACATCGTTAATATCTGATTTCACCACTATAGGGATCTACTGCATTGACTGCCCTCACCATTTCAACCGCGCTAATCACATTTCTCTCACTTACTTCGACTACTAGTGAGAAAAGTACTAACTCCGACCACTGTGACGTCATGAATCGAGAAATCGACAACTTCTTCCACTCGAGACAAACTTCCGAAGTCGCATTTCCATCGCGGGTGTTGGACAAAATTAATTATCATCGCGTTATTTGAGTACAACACGCATGTATACAATGATACGTGTATCTCTTAGGCAGCCATGTTGGTTAGTTCGCTAGATGGCCATCAGGTCTCGCATTGCAACTTTGAATTCCCAATAGACAGTTGGTTCCCAACTCGACTCAGCGGGAAAAATATAAAACTGTGGCGCTGATTGCATTTTGGCAGATTTTTCATTTGAATTTGAATTTGCGACCGAAGGAAAGTGTCAAGTCAACAAAAATGACACGTCACACAGTGGTCTGGAGGTCCCGAAAAGTTGGCCATAAATCGACTTTTCAACAAAAAAGCGCGAAAATCAGTATCCTATAGTTTTTGAGGTCAAGTAATTCAAATATGTAATCAAAATTTCAAAAAACGAAATGGCCGATCCAAAATGGCCGATCAATTTTCGAAAAAGTGCCATGACGCTCACGAAAACTTGCAGTCGAGGGTGTTCGAGGTCAAGGAATTCAAATGCAA
>WSXT02119327.1:0-10984 GCA_011762715.2 Neuroterus valhalla | reverse complement strand
TCTCTTTTTCTTATGGGAAATACGTGTTAAACTTCACGGGGCTTGCGGCACCTCTAAATATTTTTTTTTTCAAAACATAAAATATGCATTACTTTTTTGTGGATTCGAACAAATTTCCGCGCGTTTTGCATAAAAATTCGAAAAAAAATTTTTTGGACCACTCTACTGTTGATGTATCGACGTAACCAGAATAATATTTCCATGGACATTTATATTAGCGTGCATATGTTGTGAATATTGCATTAAAATTGAAATATTTATAATAAGAGTTTTACTTTTTTATAAAACTTCGAGACCCTCACTTCATTATTTATTTTCTACATGGCCTAAAAATATTTTTCAGACATGCGTGGACATCTCTTGAAGCCATTTTTTGGGCACATGATATTTGTTTACTCTGAGTTACCCATATATAAATGATAAACTAGAAAACGTAGGCAATGATCTGTAGAACTTTGATATATTGTACTTAAAATTGTTCATTTATCTAAAATCATCATTTACCATATATAAATGTGACGCGCTCCGAAAAAGGGACCTAAGAGCAAAAAAATCGATTTCAGGATTATTATTTTTTTATTAAAAAGCAATCCTTAATATAAAACGACCATAATCATGAAATCGATTTTTTTGCTTTTAGGTCCCTTTATCCGGAGCGCGTCACACAAGTGATTAACTAGAAAACTTAGGCAATGATCTGTAGCACTTTAACATATTGTGCTTAAAACTGTTCATTTACTTAAAATTGTTAATCACCAAGCTTGTCAAAGGTGACTTAAATAGTACTAAAATAGATCCGAATTTCTTATTCCAATATATTGAGGCGTGAAATAATAATGTTATTCTCTGATCTCACACATCGTATATTTACACCCAACCAATTAGTCCGTTCTGATTTATCAGCTACAACTGGATCCCGATTAGGCTCTCAATTTCTCTAAATGGTACATTTTTAGGCAAAGGTCACAGGTTAACATGAAAAATATCTAACCCAGATTTCAATTCCACGATGAAGACCACAAACTGCGTCGAATTCCGTATAACTAAAACATGCTTCTAGACCATTAAATATATCACGACCTGTCTCTTCAGAGCAGAAGGAATATTTAATTCTATTACGGCGCTCGTAAAAAAGTGACCCTTGTTGTGCTACAAAAGTTATGGACAGTAGACAAAAAACAGAATCCGGGACAAAAGATTCCTCATTCCCTTTCCTACAAGGTGGATCCTTGATATATATACTAGTGCAGACAGTCCCACGATCATCAGATCTAGTTGCTTTACCGAAAGTATTACAGTTCAGTTTGCGAATAAAAGTTACAGTTCTATTCGGACAGTATGAAGATTTTAGTGCTCTCACTGACTCTATGTACTCTGTGTACACTAAGTACTGTTAGACCTCAAACTGCAGTCCGGGTTCCATCACGTTTCCACCATGGAATTAAGTGGGTATTTGTTCCCGGTATTGAGTCACAATTTGATGCCCTGGATTCAGCAGGATCTCAAAATCAAGAATCAGATGTCGCATATATTCTACAAGCATCTGAACGTCTGCGTGCTGGACACAGTTACGTACATTCCGCCTATTCTAGTGGACATCCATCTCCAGCGTCTTCGGACGAATACACAAGAAGCCTCACTACCACGACACAAGCTCCATTTTCAAGTGATCAAGAAACACAAGATTTATCAGGTGCATTCAAATCCAGTGCTTCTCTTCATGACAATTATGGACTTTCAACTCCAAATCTGCAACCTTACACTTCACAAAGTACCTACAGTTCTGCTGATGATAAGGCATCTGCTTTTATTTCGCAATTATTCGAACCGAGTGTTCCTGCACAAAACTTTGGACCTCAAAGATTGACACAATATAATCCTTCGCAAGCAGCGACAAAGGCACGAAAACCACACGTTTCTTCTTATTCACTAAGCCCTAATTTTTCTTCTAATCTGCAGACGCAGCAACCATTGTCAGATCGTTATGCACAAGATACTTCTCCGAATTGTGTCGCTTCTCGTTCATCGCAAGATGTCAAAACGTCAAGTGTTCTGTCTCATGCGTTCGGTACTAATAAGTTTTTTGAATTAGCACCACAGCCTCATGTAACTTCAAATGTTCAAAATGTCAATGTTTTATCTAGTTCGTATGGTAATGATTTTGCTTTAAAATTCGCATATCAGGCATCCCCAAATGTCAAAGCTGGCAATGTTTTGCCAAATACATATGATAGTAATTTTGTTTTGAAATTCGCACCTCAAGCATCTCCGAAGGTCAACACTGACAATGTTTTGTTAAATAGGTATAATAGTAGTTTTGATTTTAAATTCGCCCCTCAAGATTCCCTCAATCTTGAAACGGCAAATGTTTCACCCAATACGTACCAGTCTGATCTTCCTTTGAAATTCAAATCTAAATTGTTTCAAAATTTTCAAATGGACCAAAATTCGCCCGGCTCTTCCGCAACTGGCTTTGCCGCAAAATCATATCAACCATTACAGGCTTTCAAATCTGCTGTTTCAGTAGAAACATTCAATCCAAAATTTGTTGCAAATATTGTTCCTTTCCATAAACTTCCACCAGATTATATTCTGCCACAAGATGTTACCTCTCGAAATGTTTCTTCTCATAATGTCCCAACTTATGTTGTTCCATCACATGATTTTCCATCTCATGACGTTCCATCTCATGATGTCCCAGCCGATAATACTTTATCCCATCAAAAAACTCACGTTCCTTCCAAGGAATACCATTACCCTAAACATCCTAAACCCTCAAATCAGTACCTTCCATAAATGTATCATTATGCCTCAATAAGAAATAGCAGATTGCATTTAAAATCCCGTGCAAATCGTTATTAAAGATGAATTATTATCTGCATGCCTGTAAATGCCTATAAATCTATAAAATAGGCTGCGAATCTACTAGTGTTTTGCCCCCATTTAGAAAGGTTTACAATAAACTAATCCATTATCTAATCTTCGACCAAAATTGTGTAACATCTTTCTAGCTTAAATTTGTCATGATAAATTCGTCTGTCATTGCTGGAGATTGGAAAAATATCACTTTTTTCTTAGAATTAGGCAATACTATCATCCTTGACATGGATTAAGATTTCAGTGCTATAAACATAATATGTATTAGCCAGCGCATCTGTTATTACGAAATGAATATAAATTTACAATATTCTTGAGAGCACTATTCAACGTCCATCGAGTTGTATCTGTAAACATGGCAATCTATCAAGAAACTCAATGAGTGACTCGCGACTCGCGTTTATACCTGTTTGTAAATAATTGTTTTCCTTTCTTTCCATAAATGATAAGTGGACAAAGATGCTTGCAAATTGATTTCTCAGGTGATTGATAGTTTGTAATTACGTGTACCTTGTATGAGTAATCAAAATAGCTGACAGCGTTGTGGTTCCAAAATAAGATTTAAATCAAGTGACTAATAAATGTTGCAAGAATATTTATGAATAAATCCAAGGCTTTGAAAAATGTTTTCCTTTCCCGATTGATGAACAAAATGAACATTTTCTGCAAGTATATGTGACGCGCTCCGAAGAAAGGGACCTAAGAGCGAAAACGCTGATTTTAGAGAAGAAGGGAAAGAAGAGGCGAGAGCTGGACAGGCTTCAGCTGGAACGGCTGTTTTTAAATTGCAATAGCTCAAAAAATACTCTACAAAAAAATTTCTGTTTACGAATAATTAATAAGCAACCCCTAATTTATATAAAACGACCATAATCCTGGAATCGATTTTTTTGCTCTTAGGTCCCTTTCTTCGGAGCGCGTCACATATATACACCAAGTGTTTTTCGGTTGTTTTTCCCTGCTTTACTCATTTTACAGTCATTTGATCCTCTAACTAACTGCTAACCTAGTGCTCTAAGTTTGTACCATGACATACGATTTTAAAAAGGTAAGGTTTTCGAAGTCATCTCCGGACGCGGAGTGATGAAGCATTTCTCTAGAGGTCGCCAATTTAATTTTACGGTAGCTGTAAATGCCCATAGAAATGGAAACAGCGGACAAAAGGAAACTACTATGGAGCCGACAGTGACAAAATATTTGTCCACCGCCAACTTTACCGTGCCAAATCACTGCACTCGACAGTTTCTTTGAAACTGAGGTAGTGAGGTGGCTTCGGATCAACGTTTCCCATAGCTTCACACAAAAACTTTTTTGACGCCTGTCAAATTTAATAGTGATTCAAAAGAGCGGAAAATATGGCTTATGAATGCAAGAATATTTCTTTATCGATTCCTCGCTCAAAAAATGGCCTTCATCCAATCCCAAATAATAAGAGTAAAAAATGTTTTAGTATTCTGAAAACGTGGTTCAAATTTGTCATTAATTGGACGCATTGCCGTCGTATCATCTTATGTAAATATAAAGCCTTCAAGAAATCAGCAGTTGAGTAAAGTGTTGAAAATAGGAACAAAAGCTTTAGATTTTCTCTAACATCGTAAGTAAACAATAGCAAATATATGCTTTTGGTTCGATCACTAAAGTAATAAGCAGCTCTCAACTTGGTTGTACTCGACGGGGAGGCGTCGTAGATGGTGTGTAATAATTATCAGTTCATAAGTTATCTTTACTCTCAAACCAATAATATTTTTAATAATTCTTATCTTATTTCCTACTAACCATCGACACGAAAATAGCTTAATATTATAGAAATCTAATCAGCGATGGATCTGGGCCAAAAAGATAAGGAAAGGCCTTGAATAGTTTTCCCAACCTTAGGCTAATCGCCGTGATGCGCGCATCTATTTCCCACTGCTAGAATTATTTTACGGTGAAGTTCACTCGGTACTGAATGTTCACTAAGCCTCACTTTGGCTTTGGATAGTTGCCAGCAGTTGCACACGTATCACGTTTCTGAAATCCTACTGTAAACTGACCCAGAAAGGTAAAAGAAACTTATCAGAGCCACATCGAGTCCCATCCAGAGTTCTGTCTTAATACAAGATTCTAAAAAATACTAGAGATCTCTCTTCATTCAAAAGTAAGGATCAGCTTTAGATCTGCATGTAATTAGGATGGGGCAGAGGATAAATCGAGGGATAAATGTCAAATACGGACTGTTTAGGGATGGAAACACCCGCTCTGGACAATATCTTCGGAGCAAAGTGTGCCAAGAGCTGAAACCGAGGCCGAAACTTCAAAGAGGTTCACAATGGAGTTAATTAAACGTCTCAATAGCAGATGTCCACCCGAGGGTGATTAGCTATGCTGGGCCAAGGCGTGGCAGTGCCGGTGGCCATTGTGTTCCGTGGGGAGTAAGAACGAGCAAGGTGACGGAGGGGAACAACAATGCAGGTGACAGCTTGTACACCCCGCGGGCCTTGGTTTTCGTCGTTGCTCGTAGTCTTCGTGGTAGTCGTTGTTCGTAGTCGTCGTCGTTCTCTCCACCTCCTCACCTTGTCCTTTCCTTTGTTCCTGGTGTTTCACCGGCCTTCTTTTCTGCCACGGGGAAGACAACCGTGGCCATGGAGCGTCGACGTCGGAACATGCTGCGAAATTGCTCAAATGGAAACGAGAGTGTCACTCTCACTCCGTGCGCCTGTCACTCTGCCACAGCACTCTCACCTAACCGGGTCGACTGCAAAGGACGACCGTCAATCTATTCTGACACAAAAACAGGGCCACACAGCGATCCTTCGAATCAGCACACCCCCCGCTGGGATCCGTTGCCAACTTTTATCCCAGTTACCCAGTATGGTCTGTCTTCGTTTCAAGTTTAAACAGCGTGAGCCCTTCATCCTCTAACACGTGTTGCGGATGATCGCATCCACTAATAAGCTGCACAGTTTGCCTACACTGGTACAGTGTTATACTGAGCAGAGATCGACATCCTGGAAAATATTAAACCAGAGTAAATCCCTTAGAGCCTCAGTCTGCTTATGGATTCCAACTTTCAGGACAAGGTGACAATCCTCGAAGTGGTTTACCTGAAGTGGAGGACTTGAAGATAATCTGCTGGTTTAGATTTGGATGAAGAAAATAATCCCTTTCCAAGCACCTATTGTAGGTGAACTGTTATGCTAAAGCAACTGTTGCTACAGAGAAATGTAGATTATATTTGGTCGTCTCTCCGAAATGGCCAAAAGAGCCTGGATGGTCAGGAAGGATTAGCATACATTTTTTCAGAGTCAACAATCCGAGGATCGGTTTGGTACAGTTATGGTTGATTTTCAGTTCCCAGATGGAAACCACAGGTTCAAATCAGTTCCGATTCTAATCATAAGAAAGAGACGAAAAAAAATTAATTTTTTATATCGCTATGTTCCACTATCTGTCTCTGCCTGTCGTGGTCTCTGGAATCGAAATGACGAACGAAAGTATAATTGTTTTAAAGCGGAAATACGCTAATAAAAAGAGAGCTCAACGAAATAGCAAGTCGTAGACTTCCTGTCGGCATGAGGGACTTGAACAATGAATGGAGCGAGTGCGATCGTTCCAGCGATTCTCGCGGACGTTATCTGAATACGAAAAAACATGAGTCTCTTGCACCTGTAATATTTGAGGCAACTTTCTATTTCGAAACACGTCAATTTAAGGCTATCTCGCTGAGGGGCATACTAAATAATCACCTGCGCCCTCTTCACCTGCGTGGGTGCACCACCCATTTGGTACTCTCTTAGCATTGTAAGTGACGCGTGTCCTTAGACAGTCCCTAGACAATTAGCTAATGACTGCCCGCATGTCGTATATTATTAACTCCCAACTATAATTTTACTTTCAGGCAGATACATTACAATGATTACTTTGTCAGGAAAACTTCACCCATTAATTTGGTGACGAATAAGTGACCTCCTCTTGCGTTAATCACTTTTGCTTTGAAAACCCTACATGGGTCACGAATTCAACAATTTTGGATCTCGATTTTTTTTTATATTGTCTTTCAAATTTGTGTTATGTCAAACGAACTTGTTTACTTCAATCAACAAATAATTATTTCGTTGGGGACCCAAATGTGGATAAGCAATTTATTACTATGTCACATCTCATTCACACATTCTATCCATTCCTTCTTTGGTCTGCCTCTGGGTACGCTACCATTCACCCGACCTATTAGGTACATTTGCTTTATTAATTGTTCTTCAGTCATTCTCTTATATCTTGTCGTCTAAATACCTCTTGCAGTCGAAGCGAAATAAAGTTTTTAGTCAACGGAACACTATACGACCTTCTGCTTATTTTAAGAGGTTATTCACGCATCTCGCATATATGCAAGAACCACAAGTTTTCATTGGGGACCCGGGATTTAGTCGCCTTATCCAAAAGGAATCTGGTACGCTAATGATTGGCGCTTATATGAAAACCGGATGTCACAGGACAATAATGCGCCACGACTGTTTTCATGCAAATATCACCCATTCAATGCTATCGCCAACTACATAAGCAGCTTTTCACTGGCATGGACGTCCGCTCTAAAGACTACCATGATACGAGTACCAAGTGAATTCATTTCAGGCTCAGAGTTCACGGTACTTGTTACCACTGGAGTTAACATGATAATATGTTCTCACCGGAAAAAAAGCGAAATCGCACATCAAGATTTCAGCTAAAGATAAGCATAACAATGGACTTATCCTAATGTATTGTGAACTGAGACGGCAAGTTAATTAACTTTTGGATCTAAGCTTCTATTCAATTTGCGCACTTGGGAATAAATTAGTCACTTTCGCAATTTACATACGTATGAATTGAAAAATTTTGTTCCTTTTTTTCCCCTTGTAGAATAACCAAATAATAGTAACTTATTAAGCAGAATAGAACATGACGTTAACTTCGATTTTCTTGAATTTTCAACAGATTTCCACGTTTTGAGACGCTGCAAAGTTGAAAAACAGGTTTTGGCAATGTTGTTTATCTGTTGGTCTGTACGTCCATTCGTCTGTAAACACGATTTTACGATTTCTTCATACATTCTGCATTGACTGCGTGATTAACTACAAGTAAAGATAAGGTTTCTCAAATTTTTGTTTCTCATCGAATTTTCGGCGGTCAAAACTAAAATAAATAATCCCATTAAATGATGGTAGGACAATATGTAGGTCTTTCAAGAAGCTATAATTTCTCGTTTAATTTTTTTCCAAACCTAGCGTTGTCGGGTTAAAGAATGGATTTTCCGTTCTCATAAAAGTTTTGACCAAAAAATGCTTGAGGAACCATTTGCAGGTCTTTAAGAGAGTAAAGCTCTAACGAAGCGTGGAATCTCTATTTTCTTTTGTATTTCTGAATTTCAAAAAAGCTATAACTCTGGAAATTTTTTTTTATCGAAAAAAGTCGTGGGAATAAATAGTTCGAATTTCTAAGTACTACGAAGAATCGTACGTAGAATTATAAAATTTCGAAAAAAGGGTCCTAAACATTTTTTTAATGCTTCAACTTTTTATGTTTCCATCCAAATAACTGATTACCAAACTCATCCTTCCTTCTTGAACCCATTAGCATTTGTACTAAAGCCCGACTTGATACGTTTATTTTTTCGGAAGTTATCGCGTACACGAACAGCCGGACATACGGACCAACAGACTGACACCATCTCCAAAACATGATTTTTGGCTTCAGGGTGTGGAGATCTGGTAAGAAACCAAGATTTGAGATTTCAGACGATTCTAATAATTTTTCAATCATAAATGATGAGAATGTAAAAAAAAATTGTTTAAAATAACTGAAATATAAATTTTAAACCAAGCGAAATCAAAACAGCAATTTTGGAATAAAATTTAAAAAGTAAGAGCATTTTGATAATTTCTTAGACCATTTTTTCCAAAACTCAGAAATTTTAAGTACGGTTTCCTTAAATACTTAATGAGTGGAACAACATGATATTTGTTGATGAAAACAAAATTGTCAGAGTTATAGCATTTTCAGTACTCAAAATTGCTGCAAACATAAATGAGATTTTTTAGCCAAGTAACGCCCCATATGAAAATAAGTCTAGAAATGAAAAACGTTTCTCATTGGGAGCCCTAAAAAATTATTGTTATTGCAACAGCTTTTTGAATTTTCTAAAAATTTTAAACTTTCGTCGGACAAGAAGATAATGAAAAATAGAAAATTTTATTTTTCAGTCAAACTATGAAAAGTACATGAAAATATAATGGAAGAAAAAATTTGCAATAAAAAAAGATCTACAATTATTATTATTATTATACCATTAAGCCAAATCCCTTGTGGGGTAAGGCGTAACTCGTTCGGTTCCAGCCCCTCTGTACTACTGTAAAATAGAGGATTGATGTGGAAGGATTGGAAAGTGGAATCGACCTGGGAGATTTTGATTAAGGGATGTGTATGAGGAGGAAGCAGGGGTAGACATTAGATCAGTCTTAGTTGTTATAAAATACTTTTTGATGGGACAAACTGTTCTTTCTTCATACATAAAGAACTACATGTATTAAAAATAAAAGAATGGAATTTTCGGACGATTGACACAAGCAAAGGAAAAAACAAATGGACAAAAGTTCTTAACTATAAAAATGGAATTTTCGGAGGAATGACGGAAGGTGAGACAGAAGATTGATACAAAAAAGTTGATCGCCCAAAAAAAATCTACAAATTTTGTATCAATCATTTTTTGATGGAAGGTAACCAATAAAAGATATGAAGCAAAAAAGTTCTGTACCCAAAATGAGCTCTAAATTTGTTACCAATACGCGTTGCTTTTGTTTTAATCGAAGAAATAATATTAGCAATAGCCGAACTAAATTTTCTGAGAAACAAAACAACGTATGAGGTACCAAGGGTAGTATAAAATGCATTAGATATATTAGAGTTGAAGATAGTATTAAAAACTTCGTGATTTGAGCAAATTTGAATCGAGTGCGCAGCACGAGATACGCGATGAGCATGTATTGGTTAAAGCCGAAAAAGCTATAACCAAAGAGGATTCAAAATCATCAAATTACAGTAGTCGACGTTTTGCCTTTTAGTGTCAAAAGCTCTACACAGTAATTTGGGTAAGTAGAAAGACCGAGCGCGAGGTGGATCTATTATTTATCAAGTGCCAAGAGCAAGATCCAAAAGACGCGCGCCTTAGGCGCTCTCAAACTTGCAAGCTTCACGCCTAGCACACGATGAGAATGTAACTGCCCAGTGGGAAGATGTTTTACTATTACAGAATCTCTTCCCATTCTGCATTTTTTCTAAAATTTCAAGTTTGTGAGTTTCTGAAAAGATTTTCATTTATTCAGAAAGAGAACAGCCCTTTATTAATAACCCTCAAATTTCGTTCTTTCCGACTTATTTCCTGCCGTTTTCTGAATTCTTTGTTCTCTAATAATTCCCTGAACTGTTTTTGAACTTGACCTGTTTTTTAAGGGAGACAAAAAGTGGAAAAATACGCTTTTTGGCACCATATTTAGAAGCCTATAAAAAATTGATGTGACGTGTTGAAATCTTCCACTTTGGCTGGAATGAAAGCTTGGACCTTTTTTGCTTCTAAATAAAAGGAAATATGCTCAAAAACTAGAGAAAATCGGCATTGAACCGTTGAGAAAGTTTTTTCTGTCGCGTGCTATGGTAAGAGCACCAATTATTATTGACCTCCTTGCCCTCAAGTCTTGGCACCTTTCTCTAATTTTACAGATGACACGCCTGTTGAGCTTAAATTGCATTATTTAGTTCAACGTTGGCATCATTCTACGTACAGTAAATGCATAAATTGTAGAGTGTAATCAAATGTTCACCAAAAATTAGATAAATTTAGTTTTGTTTTAGGTATGACAATACTTGGGATAAGGGTGCCAAGAATTTGTGCTCTTACAGCATATATGGTGAATGATCGAATTCTTACAAAAGGAAGTTTTATCACTCATTGTTTACAAAGAAAAAGGCGAGAAATAAGGAGTAAGGTTGAACGGATTCAGTGAAAAAAATACCTCACTTAACCTCATAACTCGAAATAATGATTGCTTTTAAATTATTATAGAGACAGATCGCAAATATGACAGTACGCGTACAGATA
>WSXT02119316.1:0-10984 GCA_011762715.2 Neuroterus valhalla | reverse complement strand
GCCTTGGAATGAAAATCTCACCGCCCAAGCTGATTCATTCTAAGGGAATGAAAGTTCATTCTCTTAGAATGAAACTGTCAGTTCAGTCGTGTCTTGGAATGAAAGTTCATTCCAAGGAATTTAGAGTGTTCGGATCTCTCGATTAAAACAAAAAAAAAAACGTTTTACTGAAAAACAATTCAGATGAACTTGTAGGCCTTTTTGAGATGAACAATTTTTCTATTTAATATTTCTTCTTGTCTCTTATTGTTTGGCTAGGAAAGTGTATTTTTAATTTTTTGAGTGCGTTATCGTGATTTAAATAAAAACTATACGTCTTATCGAAAAATAGTCAACAATAAATTTGTAGGTTTTTTCAAGGTGAACAATTTTTGTACTTTTCATTTATTCGTATCTCATGGTTTTGCTGAAAAATGAAAATTTTCATTTTTGGTAACATTTTTCACGATTTATACAAAAAGTATGCATCTAATGAAAAAATGGTCTCGAGAAAATTTGTAGATCTGTTGAAAATAAATAATTTTGGTCGTTAAAATTTTTTTTACCTTGCATAGTTTAAGCGGAAATGTGCATTTGTAATTTTCTAAAAAGCTATTTTGATGGATGAAACCAGAACCATTGGTAAAAAATAGCTGGTTAATGAACTCGGCCTTTCTTTTCGGCTTTAAAAAAGTGAGCCAAAGCATAATCCAAGATGATCATTCTTTCGAAAGTTATCGAGTTTACAGATTACAGTCAGACAGACAGACACCTTCGTAAAAATAGTTTCTTTCTGACTCAGGGGGTCTCAAAACGTGGAGATTTCATTTAATCCGCGATAGTCATTTTTCGCATAAAATCAATGCCTTCTCATCCAGAAGGAGAATGTAAAAAATCCAAATAAGGTCTATTAAATTCAGTAAATATCAATAAAACTTGAAGAATCCGGGTTAAATTCAAAAGAATGCAAGAAAATTGCAAGAATATGAATACTTGAATTTAATAGTCGTCGATCCATGGGTTCTGGTTTAATTTAATTGAAAGAAGTGGCTATAGTGTGAGCTCTGGTAAATCCATCGTAAAAATTGGTGGGATTTCACTTCCTTTCCAATTTTCAACTAATCATTACGGATTTGTAGAAATTTTGAAGTTTTTCAAAGTATGTATAATAATTTTCCGCGGTTTTTATGGGGTCCGAATGAAGTTGATTCAATTTCATGGGTTTTTGAAGAAATCGCAAGGTATTTCAAGAAATCTATTAATTTGCTGTTGAAGCCACTAGTAGCACTTGACTATTGAAATTTAAGCTGTTTTAGAATTAGATTTTGGTGTGAATATTGTCTCTTGGGATGTTAGCGCACGCGCGTGGTACGTAAGGAAAAAAAGGATGGGGTCTGCTCAGGCTTTAACATCTGATCAGGAAAAGAGCACAAGAGGGGAAACTGAGGACCAGCAGAGGGCGGCCCCCACTACCTATAGCCTGCTTATAACTCGGCTTCCTAGATAGTGCCCTTCCACTCTCATGCGCGCACTCACAACCACCTTCTCTTTTTCTCATACACACGCACACTTATACAGACGACAGCTCTATGAGCTAAGGGATCTTCAGGGGAGAGTTGAGACAAACTAACTACGATTTTGATTGGTCTCACAGAACCGGAATCGGAAGTTCTAAAATGTGCAAAATATTCAAATCAATTTTTCAAATCCCCTCGTAGACTTGTCTGGAAATTTATAGAAAAAAATCTTCCCGAAAATTTTCATGCAAAACCCATACCTTCGCATTATGATGAGAATGTGAGAAAGAGAAAACTGATTATATAAAAACTTGAGAAGTCTTCGAGCATAGAATACATATTCAATATCAGTATTGTAGGAAATCATGAGGTTCTATATAAATTAACCTTCACAAAACATATCAGCAAAGGTTACTTGCTGTCACTGTTGTCTGTTGTCACAGTAAATAACAAGATATGGTGAAATTGAAGGCAATAATGTATAAGCAATAGTGTAAAAGTAGACAAAAATACTGTTATGATCAAATTATTCTACATTGGGTAGCCTATCCATTCTCGAAACACAGAATCACCTGCCTGTTTGAACTGTCATTCTCCAAGACGTATAATACGTCTCGTATCTTATCGATCAAACGGGAAAAAATGTTTGACAAATTTATGAATATTTTAATGAGAAAAATTGAAAGTAACGCCAAATGAAAGATGTCAAAAGACATTTTCATACAAATTCTTTAGAGGAACCATTCTGGTATTAATTATTTTTTCTTATCTTTGTGTTGTTTCGGCAAAAAACGTGTATTCTTGTTCTTCAGACACTAAAAAATTTGCCCTTATGTCCAAGAAGCAAAAACAGGAAAGGATGTATTTTTGAATATATACACTTCAAAGTGGGACGACTTTAACAAAAAGTCTACAGAAAAAAAGCTAGGATATTTGAGTAAATTGTCTTTGAATTTAATTTATTTTTATAAAAACAGCCGCCATTTTGTCAGCCTTCAACTTTTTATACGTTTTGAAAAAGCTTCTGAAAGATGGCGAGAAATATTTTCAGAATTAGAAACAAAAAGATAAGTACCTACAGTACCGGTAAAATCCTTGAGCATGGAGTGCCTGCTTGATTTGGAATAAATTGGATCTTTTCTTTCTGAACGCAACCCAGTCCAATTTATGTTTAAATTTTGAAATTTCTCGAAATTGATGTTTTTACATTCTTATCATTTATGATGGAAAGTATTGGATTAGTGTGAATTTCGACCTGTCCAGTTTTCGTCGAGTCAGAAAAAATTGTTCTCAGGATAATTATGTATGTCGGTCTGTCCGTCTATCGTCTGACGACATGATGAATTTCCAAAAAATCTTGATTTTTATTTCCTTCCTCACACTTTTTAGTGATCGAAAATGACTGTTCAATTTCGTTGGTCATCCTTTTACCGCTAGTATTTATGTTTTTAGCTATGAAAAGTGAGACCAAGAGAAGCGAAAATTTCACTTTCCCATCAAACTACGCCGGATAGGGTAAATAGACAATGGAACAAATTTACTACTTCCAAGAAGTTCTACAAAATTCCCTTTAACCGTTTTTCATTAGGGTTGATCGTTCTTGTTTTAAATGTGGAAAATTCTATATAAGAAAATCGAATATTGAAATTTATATCTCAACAGCGCAAGAAAATATGGAAGGTCCAACAGCAAAGTGTCTCACGTCAAACAGTCCTGCAAAATTTCTCTGAACAGAACATAACATAACATTATGTCGAGCCTCAAGATGTTCGAATTTAGAAATCTTCGAATGGCGCGATTTCATATAGATATGAAGACATATATGTATGTGGTACAACCTCTTGATTCGTAACAGCATTTAGTTGTTCTTTTGACAACAATTTTTTCTTTGAATTTATCTTCAACATTTTTGAATTTCAAAAAAAAAAACTCTTTTCAGCACAGTTTTATTACACACAACTTTCCTTTATCTGCAGGACCCCGCATAAAATGTATGGAATAAGCCGTTCGGCTTTTCCCAAACATAAACATTGTGCGGGATCCTTCGAAAACTGTGTTTCTGCTCTTTCAGAACATAAAAATGCGTCTGAATTACTAGCCAAATGATCAAGATACAATATATTTCTCCTACAGAAGGTAGATTGGTGCTATAATAGCAATGTCCTATGATTAAGACAAAGCATATAACGTCGGCGAGGGCACTATCGCAGCTACTTAATTAAGGCGTGGCGGCTGCATCCAGGAGATGACCCTCGCTTTTATTTCACCAGAACGCCTATCCCAGGAGCGTATCTATCAACTCTGAAGATAAGATAAGAGGGTCATCTATGGGAAAGATAGTTATCGCCTGAACGGACACCAAACTTCGGCGACCCTTGAAAGTGAAGACCATATGTAGTTTTCTTATCTGCTACCGTATTTTAGTTCACCTATTCCACTAGTACATATATTTATACATATGTATAGTAATATCTACATATATGCTTCCAAGTGTGCGGGTTGCTGTTCCTCCCTTATGCGGATCTTGTTGGAAGTCAGTGGATGTAAGGGTAGTAGGGGTTAGGGACGGGTCAAATTGAGTACATTTATGTCTAGGAGCGGCGCTAAAAGTAAAACAAAAGAATCATGCTGGCTGGGGGCCACCTTGACGAAATTGCTCCGACGCGACGCAAGAGGGTAGCGTGTCCGAATTTAATCGGGCTTAAAGCTCAACTTCAAATGATTAAGTTCAAGAAATTATTTGTGAACAATGAGTTAAGAAGTATGATTATAGAAACCCTAATTTTTTTGGTACAATTGCTTGCATTTCCATGTTTAAAATTTAGTAGCAAATATCTGGTGAACTTCGACGGTATTTAATCAAAGTTAGAATTACACCATCCATCTAAAGAAAGTAATAAATGCCAATTTCCTGACCAAAAAAAAACCAAGTGCTCTTTGGATGATTCAAGTTTAAAAACTGAAAACTTTATGGTTGTTCTTCTTTACGTTACGTTCTTCTGTGGCTGACAGGAATACTCAGAACAAACTGTTAATATTACAGAGGACCTGCATTCAAATAGTGACAGCATAGATTGCATGCAAATCTTACAGAATTTTCTGTAGTTTTTAAAGAATTTATGAATAGCCATATATTCGCAGATATTTCTTGTAAATCTAACACGAATTTCCAGCGAATCATACAGAAAATTTGCAAATCTCAAAGGATTATCCGTAAACATCATAGAAACACGTGTATGCTGTTGCCGTTCTGTGAGATTAACAGGTCCTCTTTCCTACGTGAATAATCCCGTGTGTTTTTCGTTAATATTAAAAAATTGCAGACTGATATATTTATCCTTCAAATAATGTTATAATCAGAAACTGAAAGATTTGCATAGACTCTAAAAATGACAAATATTTGTCTACTTCATGCATACAATTCAAATTAATGAACAAGACACAAGACAAGGCAATACGAATAGTTTTTAACCGACTGATGAAATACTCAAGGAAATGTCCTCTCGTTTCAAAAGGATGCGTTTTGACACAAATAACACAAACGGAGTTCCTCTTAAATTCAACTTTGGGAGGATTTTCATTTGTCTTAGGAAGAATCTTTCTGCATCAAACATTATAATTTTTTGACGAACTTCGTCTATACTTCCAGACAAATAATTCTGCCTGTTTGAAATATATAATCACATGGTTTGGAACTAAACAAACAAGAGGATGGTGCATTTGTTTTAAGGGAACTTTTTTTTCGCAGTGAAATGTTTTCAAATTGAAGCGTTTGAAATTGAAAACTTAATTTATTTCAACTTAATTACTAATTGATAAATTGAATGAAATAAGATCCCATACTTCCTGTATTTTAAAAATAGATTCAAAACATTTCTAATAGACGAAGGGAAGCATTGAAAAATAGATTAAAACTAGAAAATAATAAAAGTTTTAAAAGTATTAAAATAGATAGGAAATACAATTTTATTCGTGCGAGTGATGATAAATATTAAATATTAGAAATTCTCTAATTCAAGAGGAATCTAAACTGAAGCTGAAATTTTTTTTACTTTGCAAATAATTAAGTTGATATAGTAACGAAAATAGCTTTTTCTTTTAAGTGAATAATGAAATTTTTGTTGCATGAAGGTCTGCAAAGCATGGAACAACTTTGTTGAAATAATATGTTAGGTTAGGAAAACTTTGAAATTATGAATTTAAATTTTGCGATTCTTCTAATTTTAAAAGTTATTCATTCCTCAAAGAGGAATCTTAGTGTTTGCATTATTTCCAAATATTTCTTTAATGATTTAAATAAACGTTAAAATCATTTTACAAATGTATAATTTACTTTCTAAGTAATTGTACGGATGTGATGTATATCAGAACTGGTGCAAGGATTTTTCAAACTCTTGAATTTCTCATTCTTCATGCCCTCCATAATATCTTGAAAATATGTTATTCATAGCGAAACTTTTTCCATAACATAATTCGAAGTTGATGTAATATTATAAAAGAATTTTCGGCTCTAGACGATTTGGCTGACCTGTATTAAAATTACATTTCATCGGAAATTGTGATCATTTACAATGTTTTCAAAAACGGGTTCCATAGCAGAATTCTTTGTAATAACATGATTCGAAGTTGCTGTAAAAATATGAAAGACTCCTCCATTCGGAGTGTATCGATCGACCTATAATATCAGGGTTGTTACATGTAATGGTAACAACAATTGGTAACGGTGAGGGAAAATCAAAGAATTTGGAAATTGAAATTTTCTAACGACCTTTATTAAGAATACGTTTTACTAAAGAACATGGAAGTTATGAACTTTCGCAGTATTACATTTTTGTTTACATCAAAAACTATTTAGTTAATCTAATTCGAAGTTGATGCTAGAATATAAAAGATTCTTTGAGTTTAGACTTTTTATGTCAAACATTTTCATTAAAATTCAAAATATTTGGAATAATCGCTCATGTGTCTTCCATGTAAGAGCAAATATATTTGTTAATAAATCATAATGATAATGATAAGGCAAAATTTTCATAGAATGAGCACCATTTCTTGTAAATACACATAAAGTGGAAACATTGGAGATCGAATTCACAGCTTATTCAATTTGGAATATAAAAAACTGAAGAGAAACTCTTATTCCGGAAATTAGTCTATATGATTCATAAATATTTTTTGACACTCTTGTTTCCAAAGTTGAACAATATGAATATAACAAACCGAAGCGTGTTTGAAAAATACGATAAAGGTATCTAGAAGTGAATAGGTCTGAAATATTATCTTCTATTTTTTTACTGATGGGAAAGGATTAAGGTGTTTAGAAAGGAAACAGATAGAGAGCATTTTTTTGACAAAGTAAAAGACTCAAGAATACTGTCAGACAATAATTTTCCCTCGGGGGTAGTAGAAGGACATTGATCAGACATGATCACAGTGGAATTAGCCGTCCCTTGTAGAACTCGATTCTCTTCTACCCCCATGTAACCCACCACATCCCTTTTCGTCTATCTGCCCCAATTTACCACACTAGAAAAAGGACAGAACACGAACGCAGAGACAACTGCTTGTCTAAAAGAAATTTTGAAGCTAAAAGCTTTTTTATATCCACGTTGAAAATGTTATTACAGTATTATTACACAGTTCTCAAGGAGTTATATTTCCAAATTTCGGAAATACCGTGAATGCCGAGTGTCAAATTTTTATAGTATGAAAATGAAATATGAATCGTTGAGCGCCCTTTCTCGACTTTTGGCCATAAAGAAACGTCACGGAAAATTAATTGTAGGAGCTAGGAGATGTGTGATTTAATAAAAAGCTTCCCCTTTAGGGGTAGAAGAGCATCCCGCCGTTAGTAATAAGTTTAGTTTCTGCAGCGAAAACCATAAAACATCGAGACTCACAGCATGATACGGTGTTCGTGGTCCTCGAATCAAAGATATACTTCTGTCTTCGCATTTATGGTTTCACTTTTCTATAGGGGTCGCCAAATGCCACAAAGTTTTGTCTCTGCTTCCAGAACAGTCGTAAAAAAGAATAAGTACCCTTAATTTTGTGCAAAAACAAGATTTTAAAATTATCGTTTCCAGAAAGATAGAATCTATTAGTTGAGACCTCCAAAAATAAATAAATTATATGTATATAATTCATTATTAAAGGGGTACATAACTTAAAATTTCGATGCATATAGATTCCGTAGTTGCGAACGGTTAAAAATTATTACAAGTAGTTTCATGTGTTAAAAACTAGGAACAAGTTTACAATTCGACAATCCCCAAAAAATTATCTTGTCGAAGATTTTAAAAAAACAAGTGCATCAACTAAATTTTTTACGCTCTGTGTATCTTTATTCACGAATAAATTAATATACGTCACACAATTTAAAAGAATCATTTTTGAAATTAAGCAATTTCTAATTGCATTTAACTAAAGTTGAACATTCCAAATTTGGAGACTAAGAAATTGAACAACTTTAGAGTCAGAATGTTTAAAGAATTCGAAAATAAATTAAACTAAAAATTGTAGACCTGTGCTTGAAACGACGCGAACAAATTTTTTCTAAAAATAAGAATAAAAGCATGTTTATTTCATTGAAGGTGAAGAAATCTTTGTTTCGACATATTTAACGAGGGTCGCGAGCGTGTCACTCTTCGTAAAGAGATCATCTAAAATTTTTGTCCACAGAAGACTACTATATTCGATTCAGCAGAATTAAGGAATTGTGCAATAATTTATGGAACCGAGCTCTTCATGATTGCTGTGGTGATATTGTCGTTTGCCCTGCAAACATGACATGGTGGCCTATTCTCCAATCTCGATACTTGTTGAATCCAGCTGTTTTTTTTTCTAGGGTTACGTTCAACCTCGTTTTATTCAAATATCTTCCTCATTTGTCTGGTTTGCTCAATGATAAACCTTGCCAAATAAAAGGGGACAGTTTAATGCATAATGTGTTAAATTTTGAGTTCCCAACGTAGAGTTTGGCGTTCAAAAATCGAAATGTGAGATGGCGCGAAGAGTTTTTTGTTAAACACATGCTGTAGTGTTCATTTTAAATAAGAATCCCTCATTGATTAATACCGCTAGAGGGTCTGAAATTTTCACAGAAAACGTATCTCATATTTTCTTATAATATATTTTGAATTCAGTTTCCAGAATTGTACTACACATCAGCTGCGCTCGATCCTTATCCGAAGAATATGTTTTTTGGGAATTTAAAAAAAATTCAAAACTGGGCAAAAAAAAATTTCCTAATTTGTAATTTCTCAATATCTTAAATTTCCGAAAATCAAAAAATAAGAATTCAACTACCAAATTCGGATGCGCATTTCCAAATGTCTCTATTAGAAATTCATACAATAACTTGAAAATAAAGAAGAAAAAATAAAAATAAGATGGCACCCTTCAAACCCCTTCCTTTCCTTCTTTTCTTTCGTCTTTTTCCATTCTTGTTATTCTCAAGAAATGTAATGCAATAATTTTTAAAATATCTACAAACATTTCGGTGCTCACTTCAGCACCCTTATCAAGGTGAACAATCCTTCAGCAGGTCAAAACCCATGAGTAAAATAGGATGCTCTGTCCCTGAGATACAACTAAAGACTTAACGACCGTCAGAATACATTCTCTTTCATAACCCAAATTACGCCCAAATTTCGTTATGAATTGTTAATTAAAAAAAAAAAAAAAATAGGAAGAGTAAAAAAATCAAGCTGTAAAAGGTTAATTCAAAGAGGGGAATAATGTTTTCATAGAGCTGTAGTTCGTTCCAAACAAACGTCATTTTTTTGTTCTTTCACCTTTGTATCAAGAAGTTGATTTCTTAATAATAATAACCGGAAAAAACTGTACAATGGAAGAATTTCCCAAAATTTTTGAGTCAACAAGGATTTTTTTCACAATCTCCAAAGATTCGATTCTTCAAATCAAAAAAGAGAATTTTTTGCATTTATTGGGTGTTAGCCACAATTTTTCGCTTTCAGCTCAAACGGCTTGACTGATTCGATCATTTCCACACCGCGCCAATATCTACCATGAAAAGGATAATTCATTGAGGCCAAAAACCAGTAAAATTATTGAATATTGTAAAGTAGATATATCTGTGAATGAAAGACATTGTTGAAAATATCTCAAAACTTATGTAAGCATTCCACACCTCATATCATTTATCTCTGCGTGAAAAGAATATATTTTAAGTTCGTATGTTCAATAAGCATGTTCAACCAAAATGGTTTTTCAATCAATGCAGGAGTAGACCCTCAATGAAATTCTCGCATATTATAATAATCTTAATACTGGAAAAAGTGATATTATATCATGAAAATTGTGTAAGATAGGAAAAACGTTTAAGTGCTTAAGAAATCGGTTTGGAGAATGCTCAGGAATCATTTCATGTCCTTAGAAGTTAGGATGCCAAATAAACTCCTAATTGAAACATAACATCACTGTACAATCTGAAATACGGCGAGGGACTATTAAGCTCTCCCAAACAAGCCAATTCCATTTTTGTCGATCAACCACTTTCCTGCATTGGGAGAAAAAATTTGAGCTGAAGGCTGGGAAAAAAGGGGGATGTTTTGCAGTTACTATGAGTCCAAGGCTGGAAGTTATTAGGGTGTGATTTCATTTCCGAATTTGTCGCGAGACCACCGTGACTCCCTCGGTTTCCTGGCAGGTTAAATGGCCGGTACAAAAAAGTCATAAAATAAGTTATAATTTGGCGCAGTCGGCGTCGCGCTGCTCAATGTCCTGTGTGATCGTCGTACTCTCACTCGAGTGAACTTTACCCCAGTCTACCACCCAGTTCCTCCGCCAAGGCGAACCTCCCACCCACCCCACCCCACCTCAACGAGTCGCCTTCGCTCCTCCGCTTAGCTTTTGCCAAGAGAATTAGGGTGAATATCTCTCTTACCCTCGAAAACTAGAATAGAGTAGTAGAATTTGCCATCTCCTATCCAATTCCAGATTAATTGCTGGATCTGACAGGAGGTCATGGGTCAGTGGCAAGTAGTTGCCCAGGAACGTGCTGCGCCGATCTGTCATTCGAGATAAGGAATCATTTTCACCCCCTTTGATGGTCTTGTACAGACACCGAAATCAAACGATTGTTTGGGGAAGCTAATGTTACGAAATAA
This sequence comes from Neuroterus valhalla, assembly GCA_011762715.2. Classification (NCBI taxonomy): domain Eukaryota; kingdom Metazoa; phylum Arthropoda; class Insecta; order Hymenoptera; family Cynipidae; genus Neuroterus; species Neuroterus valhalla. The sequence continues at coordinate 360 of WSXT02119316.1, read as the reverse complement.
TGTATCAATTTTTCCTTTTACTTTTCTTGAGATACCGAGTTTTTTCATGCTAATAAGGATAGCACATACAGTACATACATACATTTAGCACAAACAGCTAATGACAGTTTGTAAAATTTGAGAAACAAGAACTCTCTCAATAAGCATTTCCTGTGAGACTAACCCATTTCCGTAATCCTAGCCCTACATCCCAGGTCGGAATATAGGTCCTTTTTTAATTCTCTTACTCGGAAAGGGAAATGGTACGTCTGCACGCTCCACACTGAGCCGTTCATCTGCTCTCATGCGTGCACGCCTGAATGCTTATTTTGGGCAGCAAGACGGCGCTAGTGTTGTCTGAATGCGCGCCAAACTCTTCCG
>WSXT02119305.1:0-10985 GCA_011762715.2 Neuroterus valhalla | reverse complement strand
ACCTTCTCTGATGAGAATGTAAAAAACAAGTTTGAATTTCAAAAAAGTATTTGATTTTCTAACTCAAAAAGGATGAATTTGCAATGAACAATTGAATCAAGTTTTCGATCATAATTCAAGAACATTTCTTCTTCGGAATACTACTTCTACTCTAAAGACTGCTTAAAATTATTTCTCTATTTAAAATTGAAAAGAGGGGACTTTAAAATTGTAACGAATCTTGAATAGGAGGAAACATTTCTTCAATTCCCTTCTTCAAAATCCGGAATATAGTTAGTCTAAAAGGTTCCAGTTCCATGTAAATATCTTCCTGTCCCAAGTGAACTATACTACTTTACTCAAACTCCCTGCCCTAAAATAAAAACTATAATTATTTTCTCAATTTCCCTGTCCTAATTCAGATAAATGAGAAAAAGCAAATTAAACGTAGTAAATACATTTTTTGGAGAAAATTGAGATAATAATTCTTTCTGTATATTTAGGCTATCTTCAATTCGATTATCAAATTAGAGTCAGCTAAAAAAATCTCACAGAGCAACAAATTTGCAAAACGGATTTCTTATAATGGAAAAAAAATTCATCCTCTTATTAAGCATAGATGTATCTAAATATTTTGAGAATCAGATTAAAGGAGCATTACATTCTTGGAATCGAATCATAAGATATCTTTCTGATTCATAAAAAAAAGCGGTCATTTCTCGTATTTTTTTGGGGTAGAATTTTCAATAGTCTAACGTCAGTCAAGGAATTTCTCGGTTTTTCAATTAATTATCCGATCATTTCCCGGTCAATCAAATTCCCGGTCATTTCGACACCCTGAATTCGTAACTTTTTGTAGAAAATTATTCTTTTTGGGTAAAAATCCAAATTTTTTCCTGAGAAGTCGTCCTTCACGGTTGCTCATCTATCTGCTTCGTTCTACCAACAATTTTCAACGGAAATTATATTGTTTGAAAACTGATCTCTTTGGTTGAAAATTTGACTTTATTGTTGAGAGTTGAAGCACTTTGTTAAAAATGCATATAATTTTATAAGAAATTCAGTTTTCTTGCTGCAACCTTCCCGCGCTCATTCAAATCGTTTCGATAAGAAAAAATCAATACGTATCAATTTTCAAAATACAATTCGCCATAAAATACTGAATTATTAGGACTTAAATAGAGACGATTAAAAAAGTTCTAAGTCATTTTTTCTAAATTCCATGAAATTTAACCCGACCCGATTGAAAAAAATCCTAACCTTCAGGTAGAATTTGAAATTTTGTTCAGAGTTAATCCAATCTCTTCAATAATTATTGGAAGATATCATTTTGACATTAACATCTGACAGTGATCCAAATTTCGAACAATCAAGATAGGAATTGATTCGGTAGAATAATTATCTTCAAGAACGAGTGAAAATCGGCCTCATTCTGGATTTAAAATATACAAAAATGGAGCGTTATACCACTTAGGTGACAGAGGGCTCTAGCAGATCTTTTCTAATTTTATATGGTTAAACTTTTTCAATATTCTGATATAAAAAAAACCATCAAGAATCAGAAAAGATTTGCTGAAGCCTTGGTGACGCAATTGCTATTGGCAAAGAAAACATCCACCGCGGGCAAAGAGGCGCTGCTGTACAAAAAATAGAAATAAAAAAAAGCCCTAGGGCTTCGGCATGCATATTATTCTGAACTATTCTGAGCGTTGATCAACAACAATACTTTCTTCAACAAGATTTTCCACTGTTATAGTACCACTAAAAAAATTTTTTATTTGTGGGAACTCAAATTAGTGTTAATTTTTTTTTTTTGGAGTTACAATTATTCAATCCGATACACAATCAATTAGTATCGCGTTGAATTAGTTAAAACACGCTTGTAAACAATGCTACGCGAAACCTAGGGGCAGCCATATTTGTTAGTTCGCTAGACGGCCGTCAGGTCTCGCAATGCAAGTTTAAATTCCCAATAACGCTCCACTCATCAGTAGTACCGTTCCTGGTTCCAATCCGGACTAAGGCAGATTTTTGCTTGTTCTTTAAATTAATTATTTGTACAAATTAATCGTTATTTCGATTGTTTGAATTTCTGAATCTACTCTCTTTCTTCGTTTTCTTTCAAGGAGCAATGTTCAGTATGCTTTGTCGATGGATGAATAATGATCATTGTGCGTCGATAGAAATGACTTGAATGGATTTGAAACGTAATTACGCACATTGTTTTAAATGTTCTAAGGTGATATCGAAATCCATACTCCGCAGCAATCGACGTGTTCTCCTTGCCTTGTGGTCTTCTCTTGTTATTGTTAAGTGTCAGAGAAAAGCACTTGACTATAATGCAGCACTGACGCACTCGTGTTTTCTCAGATGATTTATCGCCATCTATTCTTTTCTCTCCCTTTTTCATTGAGGCCTTATTATACTTCAGGGTGACGATTTGGCGGGAGATTTCAAATTTCCAGGCCAAGTTTTCCAGTTTTCTTCGTCAACTAAAAGTAGCATTATCTTATTTGTCGCAAAACGCGAACATTTATTCAATCATTGAAAAATAAATTAATTATATAAAAAAATAATTTAAATTTCCACACAAAAAATGATTTTCTTACAAAAATTGTAACATTCCAATTTTCAAATACCATTATGAATCTTCAAATTGATCAGTAATATTTCAAACCAAGGAGATGGATTTTCAATGAAAATGATAAATACTTAACTCAAGCATTTCAACTTCCAACCATGAAGGTGAATATTCAAACAAGAAGATTAATTTTCAAATACAAAGATTGATTTTCTGCCAAAAAATATGTTCCAACAAAAAAGTTGAATTACGCCCAGAAAAATAATGATTTTCAACCAAAAATGGAACAGTTTTAGTTTGAAGGCTATTGGGTCCTTCGTTATGAAAATTACTTATAACAAGAAAAACTAACTTTCGAACAAATTGTTTCATTTTTAAACAAAATGACGAATTTTCAATTTCAGATCAAAAAGACAAATTTTTAACTGAAAGGATGAACCTTCAGAAAGAATAGTTGAATTTTTTCACCAAAAATTAAATTTCAACCAAAATATACAAGTTTTCAACAAAATGGTGGAATTTTTAACTATAAAAACAATCATTCCCAACCAAAAATGGAATAGTATCAGTTTTAGTTTAAAAAATTCATTTCAAACCAACAATACGAGCTTTCGACTAAAACAAAGAATCTTCAACTAAAAGAGTTACTTCTTAAAACAGATCAATTAATTTTTATCAAAAAAGCTGAATTGCCAATCCAAATTTGAATACATACTCAAATTTTAAATTCAGAAAAATTGATGTTTAACCAAACAAATTAATTTCTAACTACATTTTTAAATGAAATAAATGAATTTTTAGTTAAGAAAATTACTTATAACAAGAAAAACTAACTTTTAAACAAATTATTACATTTCTAAAGAAAATGACGAATTTCCAAAGAAAATTGTAAGTGTTTAACTGAGGTAGTTGAATTTTAAACCAGAAAGACAAATTTTTAACTGTAATGATGGACCTTCAACACTTTTATTTCAAAATACGAATTTTCATCCAAATTGTTAAATTTTGAACTTGAAAAGATTTATTTTGCACTAAACATGAATCAGTTGAATTTTCTGTTGAAGAAAATAATTTTTAACCAAACAGATGTGTTTATGCATAAAATGATGGATCTTCAACTGGGAGGCATGTATTTTATGCGAAGAAGATTAATTTTCAACCATAAAGATTAATTTTCTACAGAGGCAAATTTTACACAAAGTACATAAATTCTAAAAAAATAGTTGAATTTCAAATTCAAAAATGAATGTTTAGGTAAATACTTGGATCTTCACAAAAAAAAATGATTTGATTTTTAACAAAGTAGTTCATTTTTCAACCAATGTGATGTTTTTTCAAATGACATTTCGAATCTTCAACCAGAAGAGGTGAATTTCAAAACAAGAAGATGAATTTTCAACTACAAAGATGAATATTTAACTGGAGCAATTCAATTTCTAACCATGGAGGTGGAAAGTCAAAAAGAAATTCAAAAGTCAAAAAAAAATTATTTTCAATCAAAAATGGAACAGTACCATTTTTGGTTTAAATTAAAGCCCAGTTTCAAACCAAGCATAAGTGTTTTATAAAAAAAAAAAGGATCCTTAGTTGAAGGTATTGAGTTTTCAAACAAATAGATGCAAATAGAACAAATAGATTTTTAACTGGAATATGGAATTCGCAATAGGAATAAGTTAAATTTTTAGTTGAAAAAATTACTTATAACAAAAAAAAAAACTTTCAAACATATTACGTACACAAAATGATGAATCAAATGAAATTATAAATGTTTAACTGAAGCAGCTGAATTTTAAACCAGAAAGCCGGATGTTAACCAAAATAGTTCATTCAAACTCATAAAAAAATTACTTATAACAAAAAAACTATCTTTCAACAAACAAAAAAAAACTTTCAAACATATTACAATCACAAAATGATGAAGAATCAAATGAAATTGTAAATGCTCAACTGACATAGCTGAATTTTAAACCAGAAAGACGAATTTGAACTAGAATAGTTCATTTTTTGACAAAAAATTAATTTTCAACCAAAAAATACAATTTTCAACCAGAAAAATACAATTTTTCAACCAAAAATACAATTTTCAACCAAAAAATACAATTTTTAACCAAAAAATACAATTTTTTAACAAAATAGTTGCAAATCAAACCATAAAAATAAAAATTTTCAAACAAAAATGAATTAGTGACATTTTTGGCTCCAACTAGATGAATGATCGCCTAAAATGGAAAATGTTTGACTGTATAACTTGAATTGTTAACCGTGAAGAAGATTTTTTGAAGAAGAATATTAACTTCCGAAGAAAAAGATAATTTTCTACAAAAAAAAAAGATTGTTCAACAAAATATGTGAAGTTTCAACTGAATAATTGAATTTTCAATTCAAAAAGACAAATTTTCACTGAAATATCGAATTCTGAACTAGAAAAGACCATTTCCACTTAAAATGAAAGAGTTGAATTTTCAGTTCAAGTGTTTGAGTTTCAACCAAACTGATGAATTTTCAGGTATAATGGTGAATCTTCAAATGAATAGATATAATTCAAGAAAAAAGATGAATTTTTCACGAAGTAAATTCTTAAAGATATAGTTTAATTATCAAATTCAAAAATCAACGGCCAACTTGAATACTTGGATTTCCACCGAAAAAAGGTTAATTGATTTTTAACAGTGTAGTTACAATTTCAACCATAAGTGAATTTTGAATTGAAATAATGCAATTTTAACAAGGAAATCTCATTTTCAAGAAAAAAGTTTACATTTCAAAAAAGTAGTTGATTTTTCAACTCAAAAAGGATAAATTCGCAATGAACAATGTGAGCAAGCTTTCTATCATAATTCAGAAATATTTCTAAATACGAATTGTAATTAGTTTGAAAAGTTCCCGTTCCATGTCAAAGATTCCCTGTTCCAAGTGAAATTATACTTCTTTACTGAAACTCCCTGCCCTAAAATAAAAACTATAATTTATCATTTTCTGAAATTCCCTGTCTCAATTCAGATAAATAAGGAAAAGCAAATAAAACGTGATAAATACATTTTTTGGAAAAAATTGAGACTATAATTCTTTCTGTATGTTTTAGGCTATCATCAATTCGATTATCAAATTTGAGTCAGCGGAAAACATCTCACAGAGCACCAAATTTGCAAAGCGTTTTTCTTATATTGGAAAAGAAAAAAATTCTTCCTCTCATAGAGTATAGATGAATATAAATATTTTGAGAATCAGAGTAAAGGAATTTTACATTCTTTATATCAAATGATAAGATATCTTTTCGACTCATAAAAGGGAAGCGTTCATTTTTCGTATTTTTTCGGTAGAATTTTTGATAGTCTACGTTGAATCAAGTAATTTCCCGGTTTTTAATTAGATTCCCGGTCATTCCTGGACATTCCCCAGCTTTTCCCCGGTCAATAAATTTCTCGGTTTCCCGGTCAAGTCGCCACCCTGCATTTGTAGTAGGGTTCCCGGTTCAAATCCGGACTGAGGCGGATTTTTTCACATTCAACCAAAATTAATTGCCTGGATTAATCCCTGTTTCAATTGTTATTTCAATAATGAATAATTATTGAGTCACTGTGTAATCATTACGTTGGTTCTCAATTGTATTTTTTATCTCGTTTATTCTTCTACAACGTCAACATGACAGTTTATTAGTGTACGTCAGTTTGACATCTTGTAAAATTGTTTTCCCACTTGGAAGACTTGAAGCAACATGAAGTCGTCCCCTTGCATGGAAATGCTTCATCATTTATTTTCAAGTTATTCACTTTTAATGACTCACAAGCTCCGAATTTGAATTTATTTATTGCTCAAGCTTCCGATTAGGAACGGAAACGTTTTCAGTGATTTTAGAATGATCAAACTTTTAAGGTTCGAGACTTGAAATTTCTTCAATTACAAAAAATTAAAACGATATTGAATATTTTTCATAATATCTGAGTCTTACTTTTTAGTTTGGAAAAATCTATCCAATTATAGTTTTTCAGAAAAAATTGACAGTTTATGTATTTTATTTATAATTCGTTCTTTTTAATAGGAAATTAATTTTCTTAGTTGAAAAATCATCTTTTGGTTGAAACATTAAATGTTGAACTCTTTTGTTGGAAATTCATCTATTTGGTTGAAAATTCCATGTTTTTCGGTAGAGAGAGAGAGAGAGAGAGACAGAGTTAGTCTTCATCTATCCTTTCTGGTTAAGAATGCAACTGTTTGGTTAAAAATAATCTGTTTTGGATAAATTCAACTGTTTCTCCTGTTAAAAACAAAAACTGTTTTTCTGGCTCCAAAATTCAACGATGTTGTTGAATGTTCATCTTTCTTGGTAAAAGATTTAACTATTTATTTAAAAGTTCATGTTTCTGATAGAGGATTAGACAATTTTTTTTAAAGTCCATCTGTTTTTGGTTTCATTCAAGTGGTTACAATTTCTTCTTCTTTTTCAGTGATTTTTCAAATTGTTTTGTTGAAAAGTCGTCCTTTCGGTAAAAAGTTGATCTTCTTGGCTGCATATTTATCCTCTTTCGTTAAAAATGCAACTGTTTTGTTGAATATTATTCTGTTTTTCTTGAAATAGAAATCTTGCTTCGTGTCTTTTTTGGATGAATTCAACTGTTCTTCATTTTCAATTAGGAACATTTGTGTTTTTGGCTTCAAAATTCAAAAAAGTTGTTAAAGATGCGTCTTTTTCAGAGAATTATTCTTCTTGATGGAAAATTAATTTGTTGATTAAAATATTATTCATTTTGTTAAAAATTCATTTTTCCGAGTCGAAACTTGAATTGCTTTGTTGAAAACTTAACTATTTAGTTGAAAATTTCATCTTTCTGTTTAAGGATTTAACTGTTTTCTGAAAGTGGTTGAAAATACGTCTTTTTGGTATAGAATTTATCTTCTTGGTTCAGAACTCAACTGTTGGGTTACAACTTCAAGTTTAGATAAAAATGCATGCATTTTGTTAATGTCCCCTTATTTGGTCGAAACTTCAACTGTTTCGTTAAAAGTTCGCCCTTTTAATAAATTTTTTTAATAAATTTAATAAATGATTTTTTAAAAAATTTTCTTGGGTAAAAATTAAACTATTGGTTCGAGAATTTACCGATTTGATTGAAAATTACCCTTTGTTTGGAAGCCTGATTGTTTTGTTAAGAGTTTAACCTGATTCGGTTAAAATAAATAATAAAATAAATAACTTTTGTTTCGAATTTCGACTCTACCGTTAGAATACATCTTTTTAGGTTGTGAATCGAACTATTAGGTTAAAAATTCAACTAAACCCTCAAAGTGAATAATAATTGGGAATTTGTAAAAATTAGAAACTGTTCTATTCCTTGACACTAAAATTGAACGCGATCGAACCACGTGATTGCTGTTGCTAGTGAAATAACAAAGTAAGATTAAATGTTTTCAAGCTAGTTGTTTACGTGTTTTTCAACGGAAATTCAAATTTCCATCGATTTATAATGAATTTGTAAGTACAGTTATGGATTGCTGGCTGGCAATAATTTTTTTCAGACAGTACAATTTAGTTGAAACTTCAAACTTTTAAAGCTGAATTTCATTTATTCAAATAATTCAGAATTCAAAATTGTACTTATTGTGTTGTTGAAATTTTTTTTTATATAATTCAGAAGATTTTCAAGATCAATGATTTAAAAGATTTTCAGAAATAATTCAGAACGATTTCAAACATTCCAAAGAAATATAAAGATTTTTTTAAATATTCCAAGATTGTAAATCAATTCACAAAGATTAGAAATGATTATCAATTATTTCAAAAAGATTTCAAAATATGAATCTGATAATCTAATACACAATTGAAACATTACTCTTCGTTCTGTACCGGTTAATTTTAAAAATACAAGACAAATATTTGAAAAAATGTTTTTTTCTTAGAAACAATTAAAATATCATTGGAGGCCTCAATTTAAAAGCTCCTACAGAACAGAGTAGAATTTATTTCAAATTAGTAATTGTTAAATATTGATCCTTATACGTTTTAACATTCGAAAATTTTAACCACTTCACTTTCGAAATAGTTCAAATCCGTTTGATTTAAACAATTTATCAGGATATTTGTCTACGTCGCGAAGTTTGATAGTTGAAAAAAATCATTCCAAAAATCATAAAAACCCCTACCGACTTCATTTACTGACTTAATATTTTTATATGCCTATCAAATATTGTTCATTTAAAATATGAACTTTTGATCTTCAATTCTGAATTGTCTTATTATGAATTTCTGAATTTGAAAATTGACTATTTGTCAAATCAAGTTATTCAATTTCAGAATTTCTGAAGAATTATACAAAAATTAACGCTTTCGATTTTAAACTGTTTAATGTTTGAACTCGGCAATATTAAGAATGTATGTATCAATTTGGGGTTTCAAATAAAACTTTATGATTATATTGCAGAAGTTTTTCATTTGAAATAAAACCGTTTGATTTCAAACCATTACGATTTGATACTTTCCACCAATATTCAATTTTCCCGGCCAAATGAAAAAAAAAGGATTCATTTTTGTCGCAGAAAGCAACAATTTATTATCAAAAATTGCAAAATAAATTGATTTTGAAAAAAATACTCAAATTATCCACGAAAAAATATGATTTTTTTACAAAAATTGAAACCATTAAACTTAGCAATGAAAAAAATTGTATAAAGATAGCAAAAAAAAAAAAAAAAAACGGGTTTAAAAAAAAACACTGGAACAGTTAAATTTCAAACAAAGAAGATGAGTTTTTAACTAAAATATGAATATTTAACTGGAGCACTTCAATTTTTAACCTTGAAGGTGAATATTCAAACAAAAAGGTTCATTTTCAAGTTGAAAGATTTATTCCGTACTGCAAAATACAAGGTTTTAACAGAATAATTAAATTTCGACCTGGAAAGGTATGTAATTTGTAATAAAAAAAGAGGCTTTTCAACAAAAACTTCAATACTCAAATTTTAAATAAACAAAAAAAAATCAAACAAATGAACTTTTAAATACAAGCATGGAGTTTTCAATGGAAATACCATTTTCCAATAAAATGGTTGAATTAACTTGAATAGTAAACCGTGAAGAAGAATTTTTGGACAAGAAAATTAACTATCAAACAAAAAGATAATTTCCTACCAAAAAATCGATCTTTCAACAAAATAATTCAATTTTCAATTCAAAAAGACAAATATCCATACAAATTGGTGAATTTTGAACCATAGAAGATCAGTTTTCCACTAAAAATGGAACAGTCAAATATTCAGTTAGAGAAAATAACTTTCCATTAGACTGATGAATTTTCAGGTAAAATGATCAATCTTCAACTGGAATAGATGTATTTTATGCGAAAAAGATTATTTTTTAAACATTTAGATTGATTTTATTACAAAAAGGCGGATTTTCTACGAAGAAAGTCAATTCTTAAGGAAATGGTTCAATTTTCCAATTTAAAAATAAATGCACCTTCAATAGAAATATTCAATTTTCCACAAAAGAGTTCAACTTTTAACCAATTAGTTGATTTTCTAACTGCTTGAAGTACTTTCTTAATTCAAAATTAAGAAGAGAGGACTTTCAAATTGTGACGAATTTCAAATTAGAAGAGTGATTTTTCGAATCCCTCTTTGCTAAATACAAATTACAATTATTTTGAAAATTTACCGCTCCATGTTAAAAATTTCCTGTTCCATGTAAAAAAGTCCCTGCCTTAAAATGAAAACCCTAATTATTTTCTGAAACTCCTTGTCTCAAGTCAAATACATGAAGAGGAAGTAGGTAAAGCGTGAAAAATCCATTTTTCCGAAGAAATTGAGAAAATAATTCTTTCTGTATATTTGGGCCAACATTAATTCGATTATCAAACTTAAGTCAGCTAAATAAATCTCAGAAAGCAATAAATTTGCAAAAGGGTTTTTTTTTTAGTGAAAACAAAGTGAAAATTCTTTCTCTTATTATTTTAAGCTTGTCCCCGCAATGCTGGACCATTTTCGAGAAAAATGCATTTGAAGAATTGCGAGCGGATGGTCATTGAGATAGCATAAATGTACTTGCAAGCACCTGGTAGCTCATCTGGTAAAGAGTTTGGCTGATAGTCTTAAGGTTGCACGCTCGATTCTCGCTGCCTGCACTTTTTTTAAAATGCAAAACTGTCCATTTATTCATTTCTTAATAATTGTTAATAAGATTATAATTTCCAATGATTGTTTAATAATTTTTTAAAATGAAAACTCCGTTTTAACTCTTTATTATCTCTCGTTTGGAAAGTTGTGTATTTTCATTCAAATGATTAATTATGTAATTATTTGTAGTATTTATATTCTTAATTCAAATTAGGAAATAAGTGTTTCAAACAAAAATCGCAATGTTAAATACGAAATCAAAATGTTTTATACAAAATACAAAAAATGAAACACAGGAATATTATCTTCTTATCATTTA
>WSXT02119294.1:0-10985 GCA_011762715.2 Neuroterus valhalla | reverse complement strand
CTTTACCAGGAAAATATCTTTAAATGTGTTATCAACTTCTTAAACAGGATATGTAGTTTTCATTTCAATCAGGAAAATTACCTATAAAAATGAGATAATAAAATTTTTGCAAAAATGACTAAGGCTAACACATAAGATTGATAGAGAAAAGTTGTTCACCCAAAAAATATCAGTGAATTTTTTACAATTTTTCCCATTAGACGCGTAGTTTTTGTTTCAATCGTAGAAAATAAGAAAAATTAAATGAAAAATTGAATTTTTAAAAAAACTACACAACATGTGAAAAAACTAGGAAACCAAACATCTCTACCGTTTTGGACAAACTTTGATCGAGTGCGCAGCACGAGTCACGTGATGAGAATGTGTTCGGTAAAGCCGGAGAAGCTTTAAAAAAAGAGAATTCACACTCATCGAATTAAAGTAGTCCATATTTCGCTTCTGAGTTTCACAAGCTTTTTATACAACTGTAGGGAGGTACAAAGGCTCCCAAGAAGAAACATTTTTTCTCTCTCACATTCTTTTCAATCTTGCGTTATTTGCCTAAAAATTTTAATTTTTTTTTAAATTTTGAAAATTTCTTAACTCTGACAATTTTTTTTATCGAGAAAAATGATTGGGCTAAATTGTTTTACTTTTTACGCACTACAAGAAATTATACTAACAATTTTGGAGTTTCGGAAAGAAAGTCTAAACAAATTTTCAGAATCCTCCCCCCATTTGATTTTTTATCCAAAATAGCTGGTTCACGAACTTGACCAGTATTTTTGGTTCCCTTAAAATGTGTGCCAAAGGGCAATCTAATCGGATTAGTCTTTCAAAAGTTATGGAGTATACAGACGACAACGACAGCAGACAGACAAACAGACACGAACGTAAAAATTACTTTTTCGGAATAAGGATGTCTGAAAACGTGGAGATTTGATAAATCCGCGAAAGTCGATTTTCACATAAACCAATACCTTCTCATTATGATGAGAATGTAAAAAGTATTTTCATGAGACTTTTGAGGTTTCAAGCGAGTTGAAAGATTCTACGAAATTTCAGAAAATTTCAAAAAACTTCCTGTTATATCAACGGGTTTGGAAACATTACTCAATTGCCTACAACCTTTCTTGCATTAGTTATCAAATATCCTGGAATGAAGAAGAGTTTTTTTATCTTTTTTAGTATTGAAGCTCTCAAACTTTATTTTGGAATTCATTCCTTGCAAATTTATTATTGAGGTACTTAAACTTGGTCTAACAGCACATAGATTCAAGCGAAAGCAAAAAAAAGAAAACTGAAACTAAAAGCAAGATGATGCAGGAATTAAATCATCACTCCTATTGTGAATACTAGAAAGAAATGTATTTATAAGAAATATCATACAGTCCCTAAATCTATTTTATTCCTAAAAATAGCATGGACAAAAATTCCAAAGGAAACCCAATTTCAGATTGTAGAATGAGTCCTTTATTTCTGTCACTAAAAGAAGCCCAAAAGAAAAAGGCAATTGAAAGAATCTAATTTATAAAACGCAATAGGATCTACTTCTCTATTTCTGACACAAAAGGAAATCCAGTAAGCTAGGAAGAATCAATGACACAAAAAGTCATAGAATTTCTTTTGAATTATTCCATCTAATGAAGATCTCGCACAGACAAAGTGTAGGACAAAGTGAAAACTTCTCACGTAACTGTGAAGCTTATTTATCTGGATACATTTGATCCCATTTTGCGGAGAAATGGGACCACCTTTACTTTGGCCTCTCTCTGGCTCGGCCACCCGTGATTTTTGCTCAAGTGTGCGCCCTCTTTTCACGGGCATTTAAGAATTCGAGTAAGCGGCGCCTTTGAAATCGACCACGTGCCGGAAAAGATCTGAGACGCTGGCAAACTAAGGGGAAGGATTTTCGCGCTTTTGACCCCCTTTTCAAATTTAAACCCCTCGAGTGTTTCCTTCGCATGAAACACGAAAGCAACAAATTTATCTCAGACTACTTCTGATTCCGAAAATCAATAGGGATCCCATTTCTTCGATCCCTGTTACCCAAGCCAATTTATCAATTTGAGCGTAAAAAGTTCGAGGACGCATTTCCCAAGTTTTCAGTATGAAGCAGTTGTGTAATTTTTTGCAGTAACTTTCCGTTAGTGACGGTTGAGGAATTATAGACTTTTTAAACAAATAGCATCATCAATCGCACGTTTCATTTCTTGTGTGAAAAAACAAAACAGTTTTAAATGCAAAAAAATGTCCATTTATTATCTTCTTCGGGGAATAAGTTGAATTTTTTCAACCAAGTAGTTCAATCTCCAACCTACAAAAATGGATTTTCAACCAAATAGTCCAATTTTCAAACAAAACAGTTGAATCTTCAACAACTTAATATCACATTTACAGAAAAACTGAGTTCTCAAAAAACTAATTTAAAAATTTAACAAAATGAAATGATAAACTGAAAATCGTTGCATGTTCTACAAACAAATGACAGTTTAACCATAAAAAGATGGATTATTATTCCGAATGGATGAATCTTAGGCGAAACAGTTGAATATACGACCAAAAAGTTGATTTTAACAAAATATTTGAATTTTTTACAAAATAATGAAAATTGTAACGAGATAAAAGAATTTTGAACCTATGAAGACAAATTCACAACCAAGAAGATTTATTCTCCACTACAAGACTTTTTTTTTTAAATACATAAAAAACTTCAACGAGATGGTTGAATTTAAATTCAGATAAAAAAATTTGTCAACCAAAAATATAATAGTCTAATTTGATATTTAAAAAATTCCTTGTTAACGAGGAAAAAATTGAATTTGTAACCAGTTGAAATTAAAAAAAAAATACGAATAATCAAGTAAGTTCCTCAATCAAATCGATAAACTTCCAACAAACCAGAATAATTTTCTATTTGAAAGGACAAATCTGAAAAAAAAGAATTTTCAAACCAGTTGGGTTAATCTTGAAGAAATAAATTCTTCAGAAAGTGGTTCAAGTTCTGATTTCAGTTTCAAACAATAAGTTGAATTTTCTACAACTAAATATGACTTTAACAAAATAAGTAAGTTCTCAAACAAATAATTGAAAACTCAACAAAATAGATGCGTTTTTAATAAACATTTTGAATTTCCAACAGGGAAGTTGAAATTGGAATATAAAAAATACATTTTTAACCAGAAAGTTGTCTTATGGTACGGAAAAGCTTAATAATCAACTGAAAATCGTTGCATATTCTACGAAAATTTGATGTTTAACCAAGAAGAGATTAATTTTGAACCCGAGTGGACGGATTTTCGTCAGAACAGTTGAATATGTCACGAAAAAGGATGACTTCAACAAAATAATAAAATTGCAACGAAGTAGATGAATTTTGGAACAAATAGCTAAGTTTTGAACCTATGAAGACGAGTAAAAACCAAGAAGATTTTTTTTCACTAAAATAATTATTCTCAACCAATTGCTTGAATTTTGGATAAGATGGTTGAATTAACATTCAGATATAATTATTTGTTAACCAAAAATAGAGAAGTCAAATTAGATATTTGAGAAAGTACTCTTTAACAGGAGAAAAATTAAATTAGTAACCAGTTGAAATCAAACAAAACATACAAATAATCAAGTGAGGACAAAGGGCAAATGGGGAAAAAAATGATGAATTTTTAACCAGGAAGGTTAATACTAAAGAAATAAATTTTTCACAAAGTGGTTCAAGTTTCAAACAATAAGTTGAATATTCGACAGCTCAATATGACTTTAACAAAATAAGTGAGTTTTCAAAAAAATAATTTAACATTCAAAAAAATAAATTCATCATCATTGAAAAATCCAAATTTCCAACACAAAAGTTGAAATTGGAAGATAAAAAATGCATTTTATACATAAAGTAGTGTTATGTTACGAAGAAGGTTAATATTCAACTGAAAACCGTTGCATGTTATATAAAAAATTGATGTTCATCAAAAAAAAGATGAATCTCTAATCCAAATAGACGAATCAAATATTGGATTTTTTGACAGAATAATGAAAATTGACACAAAATAAATGAATTTTGAACTATGAAGACGAATAAAAACCAAAAAGATTTTATTTTTCACTAAAAGACTAATTTTAAACAAAATGCATGAATTTTGACAAAATGGTCGAATTAAAATTCAGATAAAAAAATTGTCAACCACAAATAGAATGGTCCAAATTGATATTTGAGAAATTACTTCTTGACGATAGAAAAATTGAATTTATAATCAGTTGAAATTAAACAAAACATACCAATAATCAAGTGAGGACAAAGGACCAATTTGGAGAAAACAATTATGAGTTTTCAACCAGGAAGGATAATACTAAAGGAATAAGATCTTCACAAAGTGGTTCAAGTTTCAAACAATAGGTTCAATTTTCGACAACTGAGTATGACTTCAACAAAACAAGTGAATTTTCAAAAAAATTATTTACCATTCAACAAAACGAATGTAGGACTCCTTATTCAAAAATTGGAATCGCCAGCAAAAATTTGAAATTAGAACATACAAATAGAATTTTTAACCAGAAAGTAAGGTTATGGTAGGAAGAAGGTTAATATTCAACAGCAAACCGTTGCATGTTCTGGGAAAAAATTGATGTTTAACCATAAAAAGATGGATTATTATTCCGAATGGAAGAATCTTAGGCAAAACAGTTGAATGTACGACCAAAAAGGTGATTTTAACAATATATTTTAATTTTTCACAAAATAATGAAAATTGCAACAAAATAAAAGAATTTTGAACCTATGAAGACAAATTCACAACCAAGAAGATTTGTTTTTCACCAAACGAATAATTTTTAACAAAATGCATGATTTTTTGATGAAGTGGTTAAATTACCATCCAGATAAAAAAATTTGTCAACCAAAAATTGTATAATCCAATTTCATATTTGAAGAATTACTTTTTAACTAGAGAAAAAATGCATTTGTAACCAGTAGAAATCAAACAAAACATACGAAGAATCAAGTGAGGACGAAGGACAAATTTGAAAAAAAATTATGAATTTTCAACCAGGAAGGTTAATACTAAAGAAATAAATTCATCACAAAGTGGTTAAAGTTTAAAACATTAAGATGAATTTTCGACAACTCAACATGACTCTAACAAAACAAGTGAGTTCTCAAGAAAATAATTAAATATTCAACAAAATAGACGAATCCTTAATGAAAAATGTAAATTTCCTACACAAAAGTTGCAATTGGAACATAAAAAATGAATTTTTAACCAGAAAGTGGTATGGTACGAAGAAGGTTAATATTCAACTGAAAACCGTTGCATCTTCTACGAAAAAATTGATGTTTATCCAAAAAAAGCTTAATTTCTGATCCGAATGGAGGACGAAATAAAATATTTGATTTTTCAAAAAAATAATGAAATTACCACAAAATAGATGAATTTTGAACCTATGAAGACGAATAAAAACCAAGAAGATTTTTTTTTCAATAAAAGAATAATTTAAAACAAAATGCATGAATTTTTGACAAAATGGTTGATTTAATATTCAGATAAAATAATTTGTCCACCAAAAATAGAATATTCCAATTTGATACTTCAAAAGTTGCTTCTTTACAATAGGAAATTGAATTTTCAACCAGTTTAAATTAAACAAAACATACGAATAATCAAGTGAAATCCTCAATCAGATAGATGAACTTCCAACCAACCAGATTTATTTTCTGCTCGAAAGGACAAATTTTGGAAAATAAATTTTCAATCAGGTAGGTTAATCTTAGGGGAATAAATTCTGTTACATGATAATAAATTTTGTTAAAAATTATTCTTCTAGTGAAAGATAAATCTTTTTGGTTGTGAATTTGTCTTCATAGATTCAAAATTCATCTATTTCCTTGCAATTTTCATTATTTTGTTGAAGAATCCAATATTTTAGTTCTTTCATTTGGATTAGAATTAATCTTTTCTTTGAATAAACATTCATTATTTTGTAGAACATGCAACGGTTTTCAGTTGAATATTAACCTTCTTCGTACCATAACACTACTTTCTGGTTAAAAATGCATTTTTTATGTTCCAATTTTAACTTTTGGCTGAAAATTCAAATTTTTTAATAAGGATACACTTATTTTATTTTTATTATTTTTTGAAACTTTAACCACTTTGTGAAGAATTCATTTCTTTGGCATTAGGCATCCTGGTTGAAAATTCATAATTTTTTTCTTCAAATTTGTCCTTTGTCCCCACTTCGTTATTCGTATGTTTTTTATTTTTTATTTAAACTGGTTACTAATTCAATTTTTCTCCCGTTAAGAAGTAATTTTCCAAATATCAAATTGGTCTATTCTATTTTTGGTTGGCAATTTTTTTTACCTGAATGTTAATTCAACCATTTTGTCAAAAATTCATGCATTTTGTTGAAAATTAGTCTTTTAGTGAGAAAAAATCTTCTTGGTTTTTATTCGTCTTCAAAGCTTCAAAATCCAGCTATTTGCTTCAAAATTCATCTGCTTCGTTGCAATTTAAATTATTTTGTTGAAAAATCATATATTTATTGAAGTCATCCTTTTTGGTGGAATATACAACTGTTTCGACGGAGATCCGTCCATTCGGACTAGAAATTAATCTCTTTTTGGTTAAAAATTAAACTTTTCGCAGAATGATTTTGAGTTAACATTCAGATTAAAAAATTTGTCAACCAAAAATAGAATAGTCCAATTTGGTATTTAAAAAATTACTTCTCAACAATAGAAAAATGGAATTTGTATCCAGTTGAAATCAAACAAAACATGCGAATAATCAAGTGAGGACAAAGGACAAATTTGAACAAAAATTTATGAATTTTGAACCAGGAAGGTTAATACCAAAGAAACGAATTTTTTACAAAGTGGTTCAAGTTTCGAACCATATTATAAACGAAATAAATGTATCTTCATCAAAAATTTGAATTGCCAACACAAAAGTTGAAATCGGAACATAAAAATTGCATTTTTATGTTTTTTCATGTTTTTTTACCCATAAAAAGATGAAATCTAATCCAAATGGACGAATCAAAATATTGGATTTTTTAATAAAATAATGGAAATCGCATGAAAATAGATTTATTTTGAACCCATGAAAACGAATTACCAACGAAGAAGATTTATCTGTCACTATAATACAAATTTTCAACAAAATACATGAATTTCTGACGAAATGGTCAAGTGAACATTCAGATAAAAAAATTGGTCAACCAAAAATAGAATAGTCTAATTTGATATTTGTAAAATTACTTCCTAACGGGTGAAAAATTGAATTTGTAAACAGTTGAAATTCTACAAAATATACGAATAATCAAGTAAGCTCCTCAATCAAATAGTTGAACTTCCCACAAACCAGATTAATTTTCTACTCAAAAAGAATAATTTTAAACAAAATGCATGCATTTTTGACAAAATGGTTGAATTAACATTCAGATGAAAAAATTTGTCATCCAAAAATAGAATAGTCCAATTAGATATTTGAAAAATCACTTCTTAAAAGGAGAAAAATCGAATTAGTAACCAGTTGAAATCAAACAAAATATATGAATTTTCAACCAGGAAGGTTAATACTAAAGAAATAAATTCTTTACCTGAGTCGAGAATCACCACCTACTAATCTATCAAAAAAGTTTAGAGCCCTCAATTTTTCTTTAGATTTTATTGAAAATCTCGACAGCTAGATATTCTAAGAATATGAGACTAAGTACATATTGAAGATGGAGGGAGGTTTTCCCTACACTTACACAGAGTTTTTGAAATTTCAGTGGATATATCCACTGCTTATAAGCAAATATTCCCGGTTGAGCTATTTATATCATTTATTTTGGTCCTTTCCGTGTATGATGGTGAAGTTTAAAGTCCGAAATATTTATTTTTATTGAGTTAATAATAAAATAGTAGTGACATGTCATCTCTGAAACCAAGCAGCATACGGAGATCATTCTTGAAGCAAATTATACATTTTTAGCTCCTGAAAATTTCGTATGTAGTTTCAATAAGCAACAAGTTTCACTTGAATGTTTAAATAATTATTTCCTTCTTCGGAAAATATAAAGGACTTTACGATTATCCTCGCTACTGAAGTCACAGCAGGGGGTCCGGATGGAGGTCTGCGCCTGGCCTACATTTGCACCTACGGCAGTTTCTCACACTTGCGCAGTTACGCAGTGAAATAAAGGATACCACTAACTTCAGCCATTAGCTTCGCCATAAGCGGAAAATAAAAATTAAATTTTTTCGTTAAAAATGCAACTTTTTTGTTCAAAAGTAATCTCCTTTGGTAGAAAATCCAACTATTTGGTTGAATTTGAAGTAATTTATTAGGAATATTTTTTTTTATTTAAGACTCATCGCTTTGTTAAAAAATTCAAGAATTTTGGTGAAAATTCATTAAATTTTTTTGCTTAAAATTAATTTTTTTTTAAATCGCAAGTGTCACTGTAGCTTTTTTGGTTGAAAATGTATCTTTCAAGTTCAAAATCCAACTATCTGGTTAAAAACTGCGATCTTTTTCAATTGAAAATACAACCATCTGGTTGGAAGTTCATGTATTTTGTTTTGATAATTAGTCTTTTGGTATAAAAGTAACCTTCTTGATTCAAAAATCATCTTTATGGTTGATAATTTAACTATTTCGCCTAACGTTTCTTGAATCTTATTTTTTTTTTTGGTCTACTGGTTTAAAAAATGAAATGAATAATGGAATAATACTGATGAATTCCAGTAGACCAAAAAAAAAAACATCGGAGAAACAAGTATCTCAGCCCTGGTCAAAGACTCTTTCGTTGAAAATTCCTATATTTTTGTTTAGGATTAATCATTTTAGTTAAAGCTCTAACTTATTTTTGGGAACTTCGTTTAGCTTGTTTAAAATATAATTTTCTCGAATCCAAAGATAACTAATCCTTTTTTTCGAAGAAAATCTATGTTTTTAATAGAACATTTTTCTTTTCTAGTTGAAAATCCGTCGTTTTTGGTCAGGAGAAAATCTCTCTTGATGGAAATTTATCTTTTTGAGTAAAAAATGCAAATATTTGGTTAAAATTTACCTTCTCTGGTTGGATTCGACTATTCGATATTTCAAGTTAAAATCTTTATCGTTGGAAAATCCACTATTATATATGCTGCGTTGAGAAATCATCTTTTCGGTTTAAAATGAGTATTTTTTTCAGAGTTACCTTTTAAACTGATAACCTAACCATCCCATTCCCAGTTAAAAATAAGTATTTGAGAATATTAATGGTGAAAAATCATTTATTCTGTCGAAAGTTCGTTTTTTTTTGTTGTTAAAAGTGGATCTTTTCAGTTAAATTTCATATATTTTAGCTAAAAATGCAACTGTTTGGTTGTAAATCAATCCATGTATTTTTTGAACATTTAACATTTTTACTCGGACATAATTTTCCTTCGTAGAATTATCATGGTTGGAAATTAACTTGAAAATCCATTTTTTTTAAATATTCATCCCTTTTGTTAGAAAGTTAATGATTCCATTTTTAGTGAAAATATCTTCTTTGAGGATCGAAAACTTAGACACACAACCATTTGTTCGAAAGATAAACTATTTTATACAAAAGAGGACATTTTCGTGGAAAAATAATAAGTTTGTGTAGGAAAATTAGGTCTTTTGTAGATAAGTGGTTTTTCTACCTTCAAAATTGAATAAACTTCATGAAAATAGATAGTTTTGTTCAAAATTAGTCTTTTTGATAGAACATCATCCTTCTTTGTAGAAAATTGATTTTTTTGTTGTTGTTGTTGAAAAAACCATTTAGTTGAAATTTCATACTTCTTGGTGAAATTCAACTAGTTTGTTTAGAATCGATCCATTTGTCCATTGAGGGTAAAAATTTAACTTTTCGTGTTGAAACATTAACTGTCTTCTTAAAATTCCGTCCTGTTGTCCTGCAAATCTACATATTTGGTTGAAACTTTAACTTTTCATTGAAAACGCGTCTCTTTGCTTACAAGTTTAACAACTTGGTTGTTGATGATATTGTTTATAAAATAAAGAATATTTCGTCCTGAAGCGTTTTATAAACTAAACTTATCAGGAGGGGGCAAAAAACTCTGAACGTGAAATGTGGTTTTACCTTACTTTTAGTGAGTTGAGGGGGGGGGGGGATAGTTGATATTTCAACGCATAAAGATTTTAACTTGAAATATGAAACAGTCGAATCTAACCAGAAAAGGTAAATTTTAATTAAACATTTGCATTTTCAACTCAAAAGGATCAATTTCAACAAGAGGGATTTTCTTTTGACCGAAAACTTTGACCGAAGATCTTTTGATCTTCAACTAGAAATAAAAAATGTTCTATTAAAAGCATAAATTTTATGCGAAAAAAGGAATAAATATTTCTGCAATTGAGAAAATTGAATTTGAAATGAACTCGCCTGTCGGTAATCGACTGCGCTCAGGAGTTTGGGTTCTCTGCAGTTTTCCACTCCTCTGACCAAATGTTCAGACAGATGCAAGCGTTTTAAATAAAAAATTTGGCTGCGGACGGTAGGGACTTCAGAGATAAAATAATCCCACAGGATTGAGTACGTAAGGCATTACTTGGAGGCTTATTATGATAATTGGCGTTATCAGGAATTTCTGAAAACCGTTGCATGTTCTACAAAAAATTGAAGTTTAACAAAAAAAAGATGGATTATTAATCGGAATGAACTAATCTTAGGCAAAACAGTCGAATATTCGACAAAAGAGGATGACTGTAACAAAATATTTAAATTTTTAACAAATAGGTGAATTTCGAGCCCAATGAAGACGAATTCACAACCAAGGAGATTTATTTTTCACTAGAAGACGAATTTGCATCGAAATGCTAAAATTTCTGACGAAATAGTTGAATTAACATTCAGATAAAAAAAATTTTCAACCAAAAATAAAATCGTCCAATTCGATATCTGAAAAATTACTTCTTTTTTTATTATTATTTATCAGCATTTGGAACTCGAAAGTTCATTGCCTCATCTACCCGAGACCGCCACGCGTCCCT
>WSXT02119282.1:5213-25171 GCA_011762715.2 Neuroterus valhalla | reverse complement strand
CAAATGGTCGAATTTTCAACCGAATAGTCGGATTTCTACAAGGAAGTTGGATTTAACAGAATAGTTTAATTTATAGGAAAAAAGGTGGATTATAACCAAACAGATTTTCAATTAGGAAAGATGAATTTCCAATTATATAGTTGATTTATGACAAAAATACTATTTTTTAACATAATACATTAATTTTTAAAAAATCTGTTCAATTTCCAGCAAAATAGTTGAATTTCCAACGTAATAAGAAGAACTGTCAACCGAATGGTCAAATTTTAAACCGAATAATCGGATTTCAACAAAGGGTTTTGATTTAACAGAATAGTTGAATTCATAGGAAGAAAAGGTGGATAATAACCAAACAGATAGATTTTCAATTAAGAAAAATGTATTTCCAATTAAATAGTTGAATTTTGACAAAAATACTATTTTTTAACATAATACAATAATTTCAAACAAATCTGTTCAATTCCAACAAAATAGTTGAATTTCCAACTTGATAAGAAGAACTGTCAACCAAATGGTCGAATTTTCAACGGAATAGTCCGATTTCAACAAAGAAGTTGGATTTAAGGAAAAAGTTGAATTTTTAGGGTAAAAGGTGGATATTAACCAAACAGATAGATTTTTAATTGAGAAAGTTGAATTTTCAACTGAAAAGTTAGATTTAAATAAGAAAAAAACATGTTCCGAGATAATACATTAATTTTCAACAAAGTTTTTCAATCTCGAACAAAACAGTTGAATTTTCAACGTAATAAGAAGAACTGTCAATCAAACGGTCGAATTTTCAACCGAATAGGCGGATTTCAACAAAGAAGCTGGATTTAACAGAATAGTTGAATTTATAGAAAAAAAGTGGATAATAACCAAACAGATTTCCAATTAGGAAAGTTAAATTTTTAAGCAAATAGTTAGATTTTAATAAGAAAAAAACATATTTCAACATAATACATTAATTTTCAACAATGTTGTTCAATTCCGAACAAAATAGTTGAATTTTCAACCTACTAAGATCACTTTCAACCAAATATTCGAATTTTTAACGTAATAGTCGGATTTCAACAAAGAAGTTGAATTTAACAAAATAGTTGAACTTTTAGGAAAAAACGTGTATATTAACCAAACAGATAGATTTTCGATTAAGAAAGTTGAATTTTCAACCAAATAGTTATATTTGAATAAGAAAATAACATGCTTCAACATAATACATTAATTTTCAACAATGCTGTTCAATCTTTATTAAAATAGTTGAATTTCCGATCTACTGAGAAGCACTTTCAACCAAATGGTCGTATTTTCAACAGAATAGTCGGATTTCAACAAAGAAGTTGAATTTAACAGAATAGTTGAATTTTTAGGAAAAAACGTGTATATTAACCAAACAGATAGATTTTCGATTAAGAAAGTTGAATTTTCAACCAAATAGTTATATTTGAATAAGAAAATAACATGCTTCAACATAATACATTAATTTTCAACAATGCTGTTCAATCTTTATTAAAATAGTTGAATTTCCGATCTACTGAGAAGCACTTTCAACCAAATGGTCGTATTTTCAACAGAATAGTCGGATTTCAACAAAGAAGTTGAATTTAACAAAATAGTTGAATTTTTAGGAAAACAGATGGATACTAACCAAACAGATAGATTTTCAATGAAGAAAGTTGAATTTTCAACCAAATGGTTAGGTTTGAATAAGAAAGAAACGTATTTCAACATAATGCATTAATTTTCAATCAATTTGTACAATTTAGAACAAATAGTTGAATTTTCGAACTAATAAGATGCTCTTTCAACCGAATGGTCCAATTTTTAACCGAACAGTCGGATTTCAAGAAAGAAGTTTGATTTAACCGAATAGTTGAATTTTTAGGAAAAAACGTGGATATTAACCAAACAGATAGATTTTCGATGAAGAAAGTTGAATTTTCAACCGAATGGTTAGGTTCGAATAAGAAAAAAACATATTTCAACATAATACATTATTTTCAACATTGTTGTTCAATTTTTATTAAAATCGATGAATTTTCGATCTACTGAGAAGCACTTTCAACCAAATGGTCGAATTTTTAACCGGAAAGTCGGATTTCAACGAAGAAGTTGGATTTAACAGAATATTTGAATTTATAGGAAAAAGGTGGATATTAACCAAACAGATAGATTTTCAATAAAGAATGTTGAATTTCCAACCAAATAGTTAGATTTAAATAAGAAAAAAACATGTTTCAACATAATACAATAAGTTTCAACAAAGTTGTTCAATTTCCAATAAAATATGTGAATTTTCAACGTAATAAGAAGAACTGTTAACCAAATGGTTGAGTTTTCAACCGAACAGCCGGTTTTCAACGAAAAAGTTGGATTCAACACAATAGTTAAATTTCTATGAAAAAAGGTGGATATTAACCAAACAGATAGATTTTCAATTAAGAAAGTTGAATTTTCAACCAAATAGATAGATTTGAATAAGAAAAAACATGTTTCAACACAATACATTAATTTTCAACAATGTTGTTCAATATTAATTTTGATGTAACAGTTTTGACCAGGAATATGTAAATAATAATATGATGTTAATTTTCTCTGTCTACTGGTCTCATCACTATTTAAATAATTGATTATTTAATTATTGTTTCTCTGAGAGTTGTGAAAAAATGACTCTCTAGCTCCGCTGGGATTCGAACCCAGGTCCTACAGATTTCCGGTCTGATGCTCTAGCCCACTAAACTACGGAGAGTACAAGATTCACTTTTCAACCAAATACTTAGATTTGAATAAGAAAACAACATGTTTCAACATGATACATTATTTTCAACAAAGTTGTTCAATTTCGAACAAAATAGTTAAATTTTCAACCTACTAAGATGCCCTTCCAACCATATGGTCGAATTTTTAACCGAATAGTCGGATTTCAACCAAGAAGTTGGATTTAACAGAATAGTTGAATTTGCAAAGAAGAATGTAGATGATAACCTATAAAACATGAATTTCCAAAAACTAGAAGAATACTTTTCCAACAAAAGAAGAATTTTATACAAAGACATGAATTTTTAAATAAAAAACAAGAGATTCCAATTCAAAAAAGAATTCATTCTATTTTTAGATCAAAACGTTGCTTCGAAAAGAAGTAATTTTAACCAGTTTGATTGAACGACAGAAAAAAATAATTTTCAACTCAATAGTTCATTCCGAAACTAAACAGACAGATTTTCAATGAATAGAGATGAATTTTCCACCAGATAGTAAAATTTGAACTGTAAACAAAAATTTCAACTGAACACATAAATTTCCAACATGATTGTTGAATTTTTAACAGAATAGTAGAGTTTTTAACATTATGGTCGGATTAGCCACAAAAAAATTGGATTTAACAAAATAGTTGAATTTTAAACCACAGAAGTGGATTTTCAACCTCCAAAAGTTGAAATTTTAAACCAGAAGATTGATTTTCTCCCAAAAGGCGAATTCAGATCAAAGACACTATATTTTGGATAAAAAAAATGAGATTTCAACCAAAAATGAAATAGTTCAACTTTTAGTAAAAAACGTTACTTTGCAAAAGATGGATTTCCAAACAGTTTGATTCAACAAAAAAAAAAAAACAATTTTCTACTAAATAATTCAGTCCTAAACTAAACAGATAGATTTTCAACCAAGAAAGATGAATTCTCAACCAAATATTTAAATTTGAAAAAATCACTATTTTTCAACATAATAATCAATTTCCAACAAAGTTGTTCAATTTTTAAGACAATAGTTGAATTTGCAATCTACTGAGATGCACTTTCAACCAAATGGTCGAATTCGTAACAGATAGATTTTCCACCAAGAAAAATGAGTGTTCAATCAAATAATCAAATAATCAAATAATTGAATAAAAACATAAATTTCCAATACAATTGTTCGATTTTTAAAAAATAATTGAATTTCCTGAAAACTAAATAAATAGTTGGAAAACCAACCTCGAAATATGATTCTTTAGAAGACAATAAAGTTTTTCTTCTACGAAATAATTAAATTTTTAAATGAACAGTCCAAGTTCAGGAAAATAGTCAAATTTTCTACCAAAATAGTTGAATTTCAAAAACACTATCATGAATTTTCAACAAGGAAGGTCAATTTCGAAGCCAAAAAGACCGATTATCTATGCAACAGTTGAAATTTAGAACCGAAACAACGATTTTTTAATAAACAAGTCATATTTTTACCAAATATTTATATCTCCAATTATATCTTTCAGAACAATATTTTGATTTTGAAAAAATAAAAATTATTTGCCAACTAAATGTCTTTATTTCCAATCAAAAAGTTAATTTTCAACAAAAAAGTTTGATTTTATACTAAATTGTTGAATTTTCAATTAGAAAAGATAAGTTATGAACCAAAAATTTATTTAATTACTTTTTCAAATGAAAAAATTAATCTGTAACTGGAAAAAACGTATCTTTAAAAAGAAAGTCGAATTCTCAATAAAAAACAAAAGAATTGTGAACAAAATATATGGAATATTTACATTGTCGATTGAAAAAAAACAATTCTCAAGCAATCAAAAAAGTATCTTCAATACGAAATTTAAATTTTTTAACAAATAGATGAATCTTCGAACAAAAAAGAATTTTTAACAATGAGGTTCAACTTTTGACAAGAAGTTGAATTTTTATTTGAAAAAAGACTAATTTTAAATAAAATACATGATTTTTCAACCAAATAGAAGGATTTACAATAAAGAAAAATCTATTTTCCATTGGAAAAAATAAATTCAAACTAAAAATGGAATATTTACATTTTTGACCAAAAAAGACGAGTATCCAACAAAAATGATTAAATTTAACCAAATAGATGAATTTCCAACTAGGAAAGATTAAATATTCTTAAGATGATAAAAAAATAATTTAGACTTGAAATGTAATATTTACATTGTCGGTTGAGAAAAACAATTTAAAAAAGAAGGAAAAAAAAACGTTTTTCTAACATGATCCCAAAATTTCCGCCTGAATAGATAAATTTACAAACAAAGAATTAAATTTTTACAGAAGAAGTTTAACTAGCAATGATCAATTTTCGATTAAAAGAATCAATTTATATGAAGAAAAAAGTTAACAAGGGAGTTCAACTTCTAACCAGGAGTTTGATTTTTCATTAAAAAATATGTTTCTGAACGAAGATTTCCTTTTTCAACAAAAGAAATGAGGAAAAAAAATCACTTAGCACTAAGAACAAATTTGGAATTTCTTATTTAGCTCTCTTAATTATTTTACATTCAAACAAAAAAACAGAGAAATCGTTTTCTTGAGTTCCTGCGACTGCGCAATAAGGCTCTTGAATGCCTACGACTGCGCAATAAGGATCTTGAGTGTCTACGACTGCGCAATAAGGCCCATGATGGCCTGAAGCTGCGAAAAAAGGCGCTTGAGTGTCTGAGACTACGCAATAGGGCCCTCGATCGCTGCGCAATAAGGTTCTCAAAGGCCCACGACTGCGCAATAAGGCTCTCAAGTGCCTACAATTGCGCAATAATTTCCATGATAGCCTGAAGCTGCGCAACAACGCGCTTGAGTGCCTGCGACTACGCATAAGGCCCCTTGATCACCTGCGGCTGCGCAATAAGTCTCTGAAATGCCGAAGACTGCGCAATAAGGCTCTTGAGTGCCTAAGACTGCGCAATTAGGCCCATGATGGCCTGAAGCTGGGCAAAAAGGCGCTTGAGTGTCTGAGACTACGCAATAGGGCCCTCGATCGCTGCGCAATAAGGTTCTCAAAGGCCCACGACTGCGCAATAAGGCTCTCAAGTGCCTACAATTGCGCAATAATTTCCATGATAGCCTGAAGCTGCGCAACAACGCGCTTGAGTGCCTGCGACTACGCATAAGGCCCCTTGATCACCTGCGGCTGCGCAATAAGTCTCTGAAATGCCGAAGACTGCGCAATAAGGCTCTTGAGTGCCTAAGACTGCGCAATTAGGCCCATGATGGCCTGAAGCTGGGCAAAAAGGCGCTTGAGTGCCTGCGACTACGCAATACGGCCCTCGATTGTCTGCGGCTGCGCAATAAGCGCTTGAGTTCCTGCGACTACGCAATAAAGCCCTCGAATGCCTGCGGCTGCGTAATAAGACTCTTGAGTTCCTGCGGCTGCGCTATGCGTCTCCAGAGTGCCTATAGCTGCGCAATAGGCCTCTGAAGGTTCTGTGGCTGCGCAATAATGCTCCCACAGAGTTAATTCCTAAGGAGTAAAGAAATGAAACCTAGTTTTGAAGCTCATGAAATGTTGAGTGAAGAAGGCTCTATTTAAAGAACCTTCCACAATCTCTATGATTCCCTTTATTGGAAATACAATTCCCCAGATAAAACTGTTGACGAGTGCGATCTTTTTCAGCTCTAAAAATAGTATCGGTAATGGAAAAGCAATAGGAGATAAAAGCGAGTGAAAAAGTTTTGGATACTTTGAGAGCTACATGGCATAAGGTATAAGGTATAAGGTAGGAACGACTTTTTCAATGACTTTCGATGCGAACCTATTGGAGATATTTTCAAGAGCTGGATTCCGACGATTCTGTAATAAACCCGATTCGATCGCGGTTCTTTCTCGGTTTCACCGCAAAAAGAACAAGTCGAGCAAGTAGCGCTAGGACTCGGAGCGCTCTGTCTTCGAACTCAGGGAAGGCGAAATGGAATCTGCGGGCAATTCGAAACTTCAACCGGGATAAAATTACCAGGCAAGATTTAATCGAGCATCCGATTCCAGGGACTGATAGCACGAATGGACGATATCGCACAAATTACCGACCCTTGCTTTAACTACCATTCGTTTAACCCTGGAACGACTTGGATCCAGTTTATACAGTAATTTATTAGGCGCGTAAACCTGGTACCAGGGTCGACAAACTCCTGGGTCACGAGCTGCTTCATCTTCCACATTTACAGCGAAAACCTACGCCAGTGATAAGCTTTTATCCTTGATAATTTTCCACACTCACTCGCTCCTGCGAGTCTAGGAATTTTTATATTATTTTCTATCTAACCTTTTATTTATCAAAATCTCGTCTTTAAATTTTCCTTCATTGAAGTCCCCGTATCATCTTTATCCTTCCTGCCAATTCATCATCAACTCCTCCCTCTTTCATAAACTTCCATAGCACCCTCCTGTTTACGGAGCCAAATGCTGCTTTGAAATACGCAAACAATGCAACCAGTTCCCCTTCCTTTTGTCGAACGTTCTCGTTGGCCATAAAATTAAGCCAGTGGCAGCTAAGGCAGCAAATGAATGCATTCTCGTCATACCTTACGCAGACTTTATATGATACATATGTCTATGATATAGTCTATTATAGACTACTAATATGAGTGTGATACCTATTCATTTATCTACTCTCCCCTCCCCCTCTTCCTTGTTCAATGATACCACTAGCCCTTTCTTCCATTCTTTCGGACACTCTTCAACTCTCTACACCTCATTGCAAATCCTCCAAATCTCTTTCCTAATCCTCTCTCCACCATATTTAAGGTATTTATTTTTACGCCCTACTCACCTTTTGTCTCATCTCTTCCCAACTTTGCCATTGTATTATTTATCTCTTCTCTAATAATAACTTCTTGGTTATCCTCGTTTCCTGCGACTATCTATCTTCCTTTACCCTCAATCTAGCTTCCACGGCTCCAAACAGCCTCTTAAAATACTCAATCAACTGCCACATCCTGATTTTTTCATTTATACCTTCCCTACCTCTTCTTACCTTATTTCACACTTCCATTTCCTTCCCTCCTTTACCACTTGCTCGACCTCTTCCATGTACCTTCCCTTCACCCTTTCTCTATTCTCTTTCAACATTCTTTCTTGATCTCTTTTCTCCTCTTCAGTTCCCCTTTTTCCCCTCCAGTTCCTCTTCCTCCATTCCCCCTCTTCCTAATTTTGTATACTCTTCTACGTTCTGCCTTTACTTTTCCTACATTCATTGTCTCATGAACCTGTCCTGCTCTCCTCTCTATTCCATTTTGGTCTGAGTTTCTCCCTCACCTTATCAATATTTCAAGTTTTCCAGCAGCGTGTCTACTCCTTCCCCTTCCGAACTCTTTTCCCCCTCATTCCCATTTTTCTTTCAGATTCTCTTAACTTTTTTTCCATCCTCCCGGCTTACGCTCTTCTTGGAATTGCAGTCGTAGATGAGGGGGTCTCAAGGAACGCGAGAGAGACGAAGTGAGCGCATTGGCGTTCAACCGTTCCGTAGACACAAAGCGAGCAGTTCAAACACTCGGGCGCACATTTCTTTCTTATTTTTCGATAAGTGCAGAATGTTTTTTATTTAATCATTAGTTCCGTCATTGAAAAAGGTCCATCCTTTATGATGACAAAAATCTACATTTGCACATTCAGTCATGAGAGCTTCAAAAAATTCATTACATTTTTTAAACCGAAATGATTAAATTTAGTTAAATTTTTGGTTGAAATTCTTGTCTTTTTGGAAAAAACCTAATTTTTTCGTAGAAAATTACTTTTTTTAAGTTGAAAATTGATCTTTTTGGTTAAAAAATAATTTTTTCTTTAAATTCAGTTATTCTATGGAACATTTCATTATTTGGTTACAGATTGAACTGATTGATCGCTCTTCGGTTGAAAAATTGTTTTCGCCCTTCCTGAGAATTAAACAATTCAATTTATCTTTCTTTCTCTCACACTAAAAAAAACTTTCTTGTTTATTGGTTCAATCAGTTTATCCATTTTGCTGTGAATTCATTATTTCTTAGACGTAAATATGTTGAAATATATGTTTTTATTTTCTCCACAATTTGTCATTCGGTAAAAAATGATTTCTTTGGTTAAAAATTCAATAATTTCTATAAATGTAAATTATTCAATTACAAATTAAACTCATTTGCTCGCCTATTGGTTTCAAGTTGAACATTTTGGAAAAAATAATTTTTTGTTGAAAATCCAAGTATTCTACGGAAATTTGTCTTTTTGGTTGAAAATTATTTTCTTCTTGCCTGTAAATTAGACAATTTTAATTAAAAATTTTCCTCTCTTTGATGAAGAGTCTCTGGATAAGATTTCTTTTAATTTATCTCTTTTGATTTATCCATTCAATTGAGATTTCATATAGATGCGCAGAAGGTCGAAACGACGCCAATAGGTGCGCAGTACAACTGCGAGGCATCTATAGCTGCGCAATAAGCTGATATGCAACTTATAGCTGTGCAGTATATCTGTGCTGTATCCACGGTTGCACAATAAATTCGTAGAGTACATTACTTGCGCAGTAGATCTGTGCGGTATCTACGCTTGCGCAAGAAAATTCGTATAGAACCAGTAGCTACGCAGTTGATCAGCGCAATAAATCCGTATAGTACCAGTATCTGCGCAGTGTATCCGTGCGGTATATACGGTTGCGCAGTAAAATTCATAAGGTACCTATAGCTGCGTAGTATATCATAGGGTTGACTAAGGGTGCGCAATTTATCCGTATATTATCAGTATTTGCGCAGTACCTACGGTTGCGCAGTGAAATCCGTATAGTGTCAGTATCTGCGCAGTTAATCTATGCGGTACCTTGGGTTGCGTTATAAATTCGTAAAGTACCAGTAGCTGCGCAGTACATCCTTGGGTTACTTACGGTTGCGCAATAGATTCGTAGAACACCATTACATGCGCAGTAGATCTGTGCCGTATCCACGGTTGCGCAATAAATTCGTGTAAGACCAGTAGCTGCGCAAGAGATCTTTGTGGTACCTGCGGTTGCGCAATAAGTTTCTACAGTACCAGTACCTGCGCAGTAGATCCTTGTGATACCTACGGTTGCCCAATAATTCCGTACAGTACCATTAGCTGCGCAGTAGACCTGTGCGGTATCGTAGATTGCGCCAGAAAAATCGTATAGTATCAGTAGCTGCGCAGTATATCTGTGCGGTATCTGCGGTTGCGCAATAAATTCGCGTGGTACCAGTAGCTGCGCAGTAGGTCCTCACGATACCTACGTCTGTGCAGTAAACTTCTACCCTACATAGAGCTGCCGAATAGTGATTTCTCGATCTTACAGAGAAAAGGATTTATGGGATCAGAAGTATTTTATGGGTAGAAGGGGAAATTCGCAGTGTGAAGTGTAAGGAATTTCGAAAATGTGAAATAATGGGCGAGTCTAAATGGATAAATGGGTGGTGGATGAATCTGTAAGGAGAATCTTCTATCTTTGGTATCGCAGGAGGGAGACCACCTATAGATATTTTGCGCAGGGCAAGAATGTTTCGCCAGACGTGCCCTCGGCAAGAAGAGAACCGTCTCGCTTTTAAATAACGGTCATTATGTCGTGGATATAACCTTCAGCAGAGAATTGTAGAGAAGCGTCCTGAAATTAGTCTATCTGTCTATATTCTTTGAAATTGGAAGGAAAAATGTCTCTTAGAACCAGAAAGCAATAAAAATGAGAATTTATTTCAAAGATTCTTCTTGAATGAGATCGCAACTTTCCCTCGAAAGGAAAATTGAAATTCCGTGAACTTTATACCGCATTCCTTGTGGTAACCATATAAACCTTTCTATTTTCATTTTAATCGTTTCTAGTGATAGGCGTGGGAATGATGCAGATTATTCGTGTTCTAGGATTTATTCCCACCCATTCTGTGAAGATGAATTATTGGAATCGCAATGAAATTTACATTTCCTTAACATTATATGCATGTCATAGGGAACTTAATATGTTTCGATATTGTAATTAGTGTTCGAAAAATTTACTGCGCAGCCGTAAATGACGCAGCTGTTCACTGCGCAGGATATGGTCCAATTTGAGGTTACTGCGCATACGCGGATGTAAAAGGCGGCTACTGCGCATCCGTTCATCCAATATTGGTGTGCTCTGTCGCATGCGCAGTAGATTAGTGAGATATGTTGAGCTGAGCATTGAGCTGATATGGTACAAACATGCGCCCAATAGTGATTTTTTTTATCTTTAAGATCATTTATTCGATTTTGATCATTCAAATTTTTTATCAGAAGAGACGAATTTTCCAACAAAATAAAATAATTTTATAGTAAACAGTCAAATTTTTAAGCCAAGATACGGATTTTATCCAAGACAATATAATTTTGAACAAAAATGTTAGTTTTCTATGGAACAGTCAAATTGTTAAGCAAAAAATTCAAATTTTCCGGAAACGGTTGAATTTCAACAAAAAAACTAATCTCTAATCAAGCATGATGAATTTCTACTCCAGAATATGACTTTTGTAGTATCATAAAAGAGGAATTTTTTATTCAAAAGGAAAAATTCGAAACAGTACTGTTTAATTTTTAACTATTAACAGAAAAATTCAATTTCAAAAGAAGAACTTCGTAGAAGAAAGTTCAATTTTCAATAAAAAAAGTTAATTTTTAAACCAAGAAAGATGAATTTGAAATCTTAAAAAATTACTTGGGAATAGTAGTTGATTTTTCAACAAAATAAATACACAGAAAAAAGTTAATTTTCAACCAAAAAGATTAATTTTCTGCCAACAGTCAAATTCTCAAGCCGTGAGACACTTGAATTTCCATAAAAGAAAACAAAATTTTACAAAAACAGTCTGATGCACCGACCGATTCAATTATTTAAATCTCCAACCCACGCTCGAAAAACTAGTTCCCATACGATCACTGAAGTTAAGCAGCGTTGGGCGCGCTTATTAGTTGCATGGGTGATTGTATTCTATCTTCTTTTCAATAAAGAAATTGAATAAAACTATCTGTAAAAAAAAGAACGCCTTTCTTGTTCCGCTGGGATCCGAACCCAGGACCTTTCGTCATCCAGAAGAATGCTCAACCAACTGAGCTACGGGGGGTCCGACACTTCCATCTTCACCCCCTCTCCTTCAATGGATGCGCAGTTGAACAGTGTGGTATCGATGGCTGCGCAGTAATCCCGAACAGAACAAATAACTGCGCAGTAGATATGTGTGCCAGCTAGGGATGCGCAATAGACTTCTATTGTACTAATATGACAACTCATAGCTGCGTAGTAGATCTTTGCGGTATCTACGGCGGCACAGTAAATCCGTAAAGTATCGGAGGCTGCACAGTAGGTCTTTGTGGTACCTGTAGCCGCGCAGTAGATCTGGAAGGTATCTATAGTTGCGCAGATGACTCATACGGTACCAATGAATGCGCATGATATATGTGCGGTATTATTGGTTGCGCAGTGAGCCTATCTAACACCCGTTTCTGCGCAGTAGATCTGCGCCGCATCTATAGCTTCGCAGTAGATCTTTGCGGTATATATAGATAATTGAAACGAGCAAGTGCAATATTTTTTCTCGTACGTAAGAAGCCCTAATGAAATACCAAGTAATCGATTTCTGAGAAGTTTGTTGTCTCAGAACAAACGAGCCTATATCTGCGCAATAGATCTGTGGATAATATATAGATGCGCATTGAAGCTGTGGGGTATCTATAGCTGTGCAGTAGAGCTTTGGGATATCTTTATACGCACAGTAAATCTACGTGGCACAAATGGCTGCGTAGTATCTATGCGCGGAATCTATATCTGTGCAGTAAACTCCTGGTGCACGAACAGCAGCGCACTAGATCTGCGTGGTATCTAGGGATGTGCACATACAGCCTCCTAATAGTGATTCCATAATCTAACAGATTGACAATAGTCGAATGTCATCTCTACTTGTCTATGTAAGTTCCTTCACAATGACAATGCCGGGGATAAACGTCTACATGAGAATCCGTCGACCAAATGCCAATAAGACACAAATAGCTGCGCAACTGATCTGTGACATAGCTATGGCTGCGCAGCTAGCCCATAAGGAACCTATATCTGCGCAGTAGATCTGTGAATGATCTCTAGCCGCACAGTATGTCATATACGTTACCAGTAGCTGCGCAGTAGGATTGTATGCTATCAATAGCTGCGCAGTAGGGCTGTATGCTATCTATATCTGCGCAGTAAGCTCCTGGGCACAAATAGATGCGCAGTAAACTCCTGGGGCTCAAGTAGCTGCGCAGTAGTTCTGTGAGGTATCTATGGATGCAATTGAGTGATCGATCTCTCAGAAGTTTGTTGTTCCAGATCGAATGAGTCGCCTCTTGACGAGAGGATAGCATCCTCGAGCAAAATGGAACTCGTCAGATTCCTTGATGATGCAAACAAAGGTATAAGAATGCCGAGGATTAAGGTCCACTCTAGAATCTGTCGTACGAGAAATAAAAACGGAACACGCCCAAGTACCAATAAGACACCAATAGCTGCGCAACAGATCTGTGAAATAGCTATGGCTGCGCAGCTAGCCCACAAGGAACCTATATCTGCGCAGTAGACCTGTGAATGATCTCTAGCCGCACAGTTTGCCATATACGTTACCAGTAGCTGCGCAGTAGGTCTGTACGCTATCTATAGCTGCGCAGTAGGGATGTACGATATCTATAGCTGCGCAGTAATCTCATTGACACACATAGGTGCGCAGTAACCCGCTGAAGCTCAAATAGCTGCGCAATATATCTGTGCGGTATCTATGGATGCCATTGAGTGATCGATCTCTCAGAAGTTTGTTGTCTCAGATCGAATGAGTCGCCTCTTAACGAGAGGATAGCGTCCTCGAGCAAAATGGAACTCGTCAGATTCCTTGATGACGCAGAGTAAGTGTATAAGAATGCCGGGGATAAACGTCCACTCAAGAATCTGCTATACGAGACAAATGAAACGGTACACAGTCTATGTAGTGTGTGTACTCGCGCAATTCTTGGTGACGCGTCAACTAACACCTGGATAAAAGACGGTTCCCTGTCCATCCGTGCAAATAGCATATACCACTCTGAATCATAGGCTCGCGTGGAATTCGTAGGCGTTAAATAATGTTTTCCTACTCAATTTACTGTTACGCCCCCGATAACCTGCCTTTGCATCAGGCTCTTTCAAATGCGAATATACGAGCGAGCTCTTCTGGACACTCCCTTGATATTCGACAGATATTATCCATCAGTAAAAAATTCATCAGGAGCCGGCCATAAACTACCGTACTAATTTTTGGTTATTACCACCACCTCCCCTCTCTCCTCCTTCCTCCAAAAGTAACGTATTCGTTGGCTACATTTTCACAATTTTATTATGAGATTCTCATTTTCGCAAATTCAACTAATCAAATCTTCGGAAACATTTTACTTTATTTGGTCCAAATGGATTCTAAAAACTGAACCCTTGAGCTGGGATCCTAACCCAGAACGTTCCGTTTTTCGGACGAGTGCTCTACCAACTCGTCCAAACGTCCGGGACACGAAAGGTCCGAGGATCCAATCCCAGCGGAGTGGGGAGGTGGTCCTTTTTCCACAGAAAATTGTATTATAAATTATTTTTTTAATTCAATCAATATAATTATATAATAATATGACATGACTCATTTCTAATGGTCTGATCGTCGAACAAAAATGATGATAATTTATCCAAAAACAGATGAGTTTTCAAAAAAATATCAATTTTTATAACTTAGTAATTTTTTAAATAGTAAAAATATTTTTTGTAACAAAATGATGAAGTTCCACGAAAAAAAATGAATTTCCAACTTAGGAAAATGAGTTTTATACAGAAATTGAATAATTGAATTTCCAGTAAAAACAAAAATTTCCAACTGAAAAATGCTAGATTTTGAACAGTTTAATTTTTCAGGAAAGAGACGATTTTCAAACAAAATAGTTAAACATTTAACCGAATAAACTTGGTAGCGAAATACGAGAATTCCCAAAGAAATTATTGAATTTAAAAGAAAAATAGACAGTTTTTCGATTTTTGACGAAATGAGATAATTATTTACTAAATATTTAACTTTCAACAAAACCAGTACATTTTTGACAAAATACTTGAAATTTTACAACTACATTGGTGGATTTTCAACCTAAAAAGATGCATTCTTGTAGAATTTTCAATGTAAAAGGATAAATATTCAACTAATAATAGTTTTATTTCAAACTGAATAGTTGAACTTCCTCAAAAGTATGATTCTAACAACATTCTTAAATTTCCAGAATAATAAATGAACATTCAACCAGAAGGTTGACTTTTCAGGAAGAATAATTTGTATCAAAATATGAGTTTTTACAAAAAAAAAAAAAAAAAAGAATTTTTCAACTATAAAAAAAAAGTTTCAAATAAAAATGGAATGATAACATTTCTGGTTTAAAAAATTACTTTTCAAACATTATAATAAGTCGTTAATCAGTTCAAAGCTAACAAGAAAAATTATCTGAAGGAAAATTGAATTTTCGACCCAAATGTGTAATTTTTCAACGGAAGAAGTTGAATTTTTATTTTTTAAAAAGTGCAATTTTCTGCTATATTTGTTAATTTTCAAGATACGAAGACTTTCAAATAGATTGATATAGTTTAATTTTTAACCAGTGAGTGTAATTTTCTAATTTCGAAATTTCACTTTTGACGAAATATTTCATTTTCCACACAAAAAGATAATTTTTTAAACCAACTAGCTGAAATTTCTGTAAAAATTGCTCAAATTTCCAAAAAAAACATAAATTTACAACAAAAAACATAAATTCTTGAAAGAAAACTTGCTTTCCAACCGAAGAGTCAAATTCCACCAAAAAGTTCAATTACTATCAGGAAATGATTAATTTTCTATAAAATTGTTGAGTTTTGAACCCCAAAAGACGATTTTTCTACAAAAAAGTTGAATTTTTTACCCAAATGTGTAATTTTTTAACAGAAAAGAATAAATTTCTGACTAAATAGTCTGATTTCCTACCATATTTTTAAATTTTCAAGAAAAGAAGACTAATTTTCAATAAAGAGTTGAATCCTCAACTAAATACTCGACTTTCCATTAAAATACATGACTTTAAGAAAGAAAAGGTATTTTTCAAATAGATTGATTTTTCAACAAATTGTTTGAATTTTTGAGCAGAAGGACGAATGTAGTATAAAATTATTTAATTCTTAACCCATGAATGTAATTTTTGATTTAGAAACTCAATTTTTGACAAAATATCGCAATTTCCACACAACGAGTTAATGTTTTAACAAACTAACAAAATTTTCTTCCAAACTGCTCAAATTTCCAACAAAGAACATAAATTTACAACAAAAAACATGAATTTTCAACAAAAAATTTGATTTCCAACCGAAGAATCAAATTCTATCAAAAAGTTGAATTATTATCAAAAAATGATTAATTTTCTATATAATTGCTGATTTCTCAACCCCAAAGAACGAGTTTTCTACATAAAGGTGAATTTTCGACCCAAATATGTAATTTTTTAATAGAAGAGATTAAATCTTCAATAGAAAAGTGCAATTTCCTGCTATTTTTTTCAATTTTCAAGAGAAGAAGACTTTCAAATAGATTGAAATAGTTCAACTTTTAACCAGTGAATGTAATTTATAATTGAAAAATTCCACTTTTGACAAAACATTTCAATT
The DNA here is from genome assembly GCA_011762715.2 of Neuroterus valhalla. Taxonomy (NCBI): domain Eukaryota; kingdom Metazoa; phylum Arthropoda; class Insecta; order Hymenoptera; family Cynipidae; genus Neuroterus; species Neuroterus valhalla. The sequence continues at coordinate 8,787 of WSXT02119282.1, read as the reverse complement.
TCCACAAAAAAAGTTAATTTTTTAAACCAACTAGTTAAAATTTCTTTGAAAGTGCTCAAATTTCCAACAAAAAACATAAATTTACAACAAAAAACTTGATTTCTAACCAAAAAGTTGGATTTTCTATAAAAATGTTAAATTATTACAAAAATGATTAATTTTCTATATAATTGCTGGATTTTTAACCCCAAAAAACGAGTTTCCTTGAAAAAGGTTGAATTTTTGATACAGATGTTTAATTTTTCAACAGTGAAAATCTAATTTTTGATTGAAAAGTCTAATTTCCTACTATATTTTTGAATTCTCAAGAAGAGAAGACTAATTTTTAACAAAATTGTTGAATACTCAACTAAATACTCGACTTTCCATCAAATTTATTATTTTTAGATAGAAAAGATATTTTTCAAATAGACTGATTTTTCAACAAACAGTTTGAATTTTCGAGTAGGACGAATGTAGTACAAAGTTGTTAAATTTTTAACCAATGGATGTGATTTTCAATTCAAAAATTTCATTTGTAACGAAATATTGCAATTTTCACACAAGAAGTTGAATTATTATCAGAAACGGATTAATTTTCAATATAACTGCTGAGTTTTCGACCCCAAAGGACGAGTTTTCTAGAGAAAGTTGAATTTTCGAACCAAATATGTAATTTTTTAACAGAAAACAATGAATTTTTGATTGAATAGTCTAATTTCCTACTATATTTTTAAATTTTCAAGAAAATGAGACTAATTTTCAACAACATCGTTGAATCAACAACAAGATACTCGACTTTCCATAAAAATACATGATTTTTAGGAAGGAAACGTATTTTTTAAGTAGATTGATTTATCAACAAATTGTTTGAATTTTCTAGCAGAAGGACGAATATAGTAAAAAATAGTTTAATTTTTACCCATGAATGTAATTTTGTATTTAAAAATCCAACTTTTGACGAAATATTTCAATTCCCACAGGAAAAGTTAATTTTTTAAACAAACTAGCTAAAGTTTCTTCCAAAGTGATCAAATTTCCAATAAAAAACATAAATTTACAACAAAAAACTTGATTTCTAACCGAAGAGTCAAGTCTTGTCGAAAAGTTGGATAATTATCAAAACATTATTATTTTCTATATAATTTCTGATTTTTTAACCCCAAAGGACGAGTTTTCTACAAAAAAGTTGAATTTTCGCTCCAAATGTGTGATTTTTAACAGGAGATTTTGAATTTTTAATTAAATAGTCTTATTTCCTACAATATTTTCAAATTTTCCAAAAAATTGTTTGAATTTTCGAGCCAAAAGACAAATGTAGTACAAGATAGTCGCAACCGAATAGTTTAGTTTTCAACCTGAATATATATATATATAATACCATTACAACTTTTTTCGTCCGAAAAAATAATGCAATATTCACTCAAAAAACTTGTTTTAACCAGATTGCTAAATTTCTCGCGAACATAGTTGCACTTTCAACCAAAAATAGAAATAGGCAACAACAAAAAATTATTTTTATACCAAATAATTCCATTGACTTTGGAATAGTTCAATTTTGAATGAAAAAGTTAATTAACAATCAATTCAGTGGAATTTTGACTGAAATAAAGAATCTTAAAACAAAAATTTAAATAGTTCTCAAAAAAGCATGTAATAGATAATATTTCAGCTGGATAAAATTTGTATCAGAAATAAAAAGCAGTTTGATTTAACTGAAAAAGCAATTTTTTAACGAAATAGATGAAATTTCAATTGGAAACCTCAATTATAAATGAAAATTATCAATTTTCAACCAAAAATGGAACGAAATTCCAACACAAACAGGAAAAAAATTCCAAACAAGGCAGTTAAACTTTCAACAAAGTAGTTGAAGTTTCGATAAAAAAATATAACTTTTTCACCAAAATAATGGAATTTCCAGCCAAACAGAAATCTTTTATTTGGTTAAGAATTAAATATTTTGTTCAGAAATTTAACTATTCTGTTTGAAATTCGAATATTTTTTCAGAATTTACCATTTTTTTATTGAAAATCCAACTGCTTTGTTCAGAGTTCGTCTTTCTGACTCCGAAATTTAACATTTTGGTAGAAAATTATTTAAATTCAAAATTTTTGCAAATTCAATTTTTTGTTTTGAAGTCATCTCGAAAAACCAGTTCCTAACCGATCACTAAAGTTAAGCAGAATTTGTCGCAGTTAGTACATGGATGGGTGACCGCTCGGGAATACCGCGTGCTTTTGGCATAATGGCGGAAGAATCGTGTCCTCCTGTGTATTCAACTCAACCAATTATGACCCTTTACGAGTTACGCTTACCCTGCAAGTGATTATGGCTTGATGGCAAAAAAAAAATCCTTCATGTCAGAAATACGCGACATTTTATTAGGACTCGTAACATAGGAAAGGGAAGAGGTTAAAATGACCAAAAATGTGTCACGTAATTTTACGGAGGCCCCCTCACGGAAAAAAACAATGTTGTAATCCTCTGCTTATATTTTACGAACTTCATGAATCAGATTCTGTTTATCACATGAAAAAGAATGTTGATCCGGTTGACAAGCTTGTGACGTAAATGGGAGTCCAAGGTACTCTCAGATTGTCAGAAGAAGGAAGAAATTAATTATGACTAGAAGGCTGCTTTTCGCCTACGGGGATTTTATTAAATCTCAATACGCGTAAATAGTTATTAAAGCAAGTTCTCAAATCGAGGACAAATGAGGTGGCGCAGGAATTCCAGAGTGAAAGGAAGCTCGAGAAAGAAGGAAAGTATCTTGGATGAGCTCAAGATTGTCGTAGGAGGCCACAAGGTCGAGACATAATTGATTAGCAAAACAGAAAAATATCTGATGGGAATACCTGCGATACGGGGCCGCTCATAAATTACTTGACCAATTTTCGGCTATTCATGGCCCCCTGGGGCTCTTTGACAACTGTAGTTTAGGGGGGCGATTTCCATTATTTTGATCACCGTGTAACTGTGAGCTCCAACCCTACTACTGAGCTATCCCTCACACGCTCCTAAGGGACTTCGAGACAGCTCGCCGACTTTGCACTTATGAGATATGGAAGCACGGAGTAAAAAATTTAAATTTTGCAATTTTTAATTTGTGAGTATTGAAGCGTAAGCTTCTCAAGGATTGTGACGATTGATTCTCTAAGGGAGGCGTTACGAACACTTCTTCCGAGATCAGATGTTATTTTCTTCTCTTCTTCTCTTAACTCTCTTCTTCACATCTCATCTTCTTCCCTCAACTCTCTTCTTTTCTCTTCTTCTCTTAACTCTCTTCTTATTTTCTTTTCATCTCCTTTTATTTTTTCAACTTTCTTCTTCTCTTCTTCTCTTCTTTTCTTCTTCTCTAGACCCTCTTCTCCTCTTCTTATCTAAAACATCTTCTCCTCTTGTTCTTTTAACTCTCTTCCTCACTTCTTCTCTTAACTATCTTCTTTACTCCTTATCATCTTCTTTTTTCTCTTAATTCTCTTCTTCTTTTCTCTCTCTTCTTCTTCTAACTCTTCTCTTCTTTTCTTCTTCTCTAGACTCTCTTCTTCTCTTCTTCCCTTCTCCTTTCAACTCTCGTCTTCTCTTATTCTT
>WSXT02119271.1:0-10985 GCA_011762715.2 Neuroterus valhalla | reverse complement strand
CTTTTCAATAAAACTAAATTATTTTGTTTATAACTTGACTAGTTCTTGTTTGGTCAGTTATGTAGAAATTTCTAACACATTCCTGCAGGAGACTGATGCCCTCTTCAGTGTGCAACGTGAACAATAATAATTCGTTTACAATAATAAAGTTTGATCGAATTAGGCGTACCCCGAAAGGGATTTTGCTTTAATAATTATCATATTAATGATAATAATAATAATAATAATAATAATAATAATAATAATAATAATAATAATAATAATAATAATAACATATAAAATAATCATAATAATTATTATATCAAAATATTAATAAAAATATTATTTAAATATAAGTATAATAATAATAATTCCTAATTTTATTTTCTTATTAAAACTTCGAATATTGTGTTGTGATATTATGTATTTTGTTAATGACTCGGCTATTTTTTTGGAAATCCGAAAATTTTTTCCTTGAAAATCTCTTTCATTTGAATACTCCACTTTTTGTTGAAAAATCGTTTGTAAGGTTCAAAATCCAAGAATATTAGGTTTAGAATTGATTCTTTTTGACGAAAATTTTCAAGAATGTGTTTGAAAATCTAATCCTTTTGTTCAAAACCCGCCTTTCCAGTTGAATAATGTAATTCCCTCTATGGTAAATATGATAACCTGATTCAAAAATATCTTTCTTGTTGAAAATTCATATTTTTTAATAAGACATTGTACTTCTCAGTTGAAAATATATCTTTCGGACTGAACATTTAAACGATTTGTTAAAAATTTGTCTTTCTGATTTGAGAAGTTACTATTTCCTCAGAGAGTTCAATTGTTTAGTTCAAAATGAACTTTTGTGTTGCAAAAAATGAGTAAAAGTATTCACACACCTTACATCCCCATAAACATTAAAGATAACATTTTCTTCATGGATAATTTTCCTATGCAAGCGTTTTTTGTTAAAAGTTGGTCTTTTATGTACCCTGTAAATATTATTTTCCTTGGAAGACTGACGCAAAATGCTGAAAACGTCAGAGTCAGTGAGGAGTTTCGGCTAATTCTAAAAAATCAGCATCTTATGCTAAAGCGTGTCGAGCTCATAATATCGCTTATTTATGTGAGTCAAGGCGTATAAAAATTCTACCTTATGCTTCAGGTATGGATTTTTGCTTGGGAACGAAAACCTACATTTGCGTGCGGAGTGCCAAAGTTCAAACCTATTGATGTGAATGATCTGGGATCTTCAAAGTAATTCAAACTGCATTTTGAGCTGAAATCAGCATTTACATTCAACGAATTAGAAAGGAAAAGAAAATTTATTTTATTATTTTAGGGGCCGTCCATTAGCTGCAATACCATTTTTAATGCAGGGAGGGGATGGCGCCAAAACTGTGGTTGGTAATATTCAAAACATTAGGTCAACATGGGAGAAACGTTTATAACTGTCGATTGAAATCTTAACTTTTGAAAAAGAATTCCCTTTTTCAGAAAAATGTGTTTCCTTCAAATACTTTGAAAAAAAATCTACAGACAATCCCTTTGATTTGGAGAAATTCTGAAAAACCGTGTACGAGTTGAAAATCTTTCAATCTCCTAAGTACGCGTCTTGCGAAGTACATCCATTCTTTTCTCGTCCTTTTCTGTCCTAACATTCTCCCAATATCTCTTACTATCCTGCCTCATCTTTCTTACTCCTTATCAACCATCCCATGCATGCTCTTATGTCTCTTCCACCCATTCGCACACCCTGCATTCTCTGTTTTCGTCTTTTCACTAAAACATAGCTTCCTTTTCTTCTTCCCCTAATCTTTACCCAACTATTCTTGTAATTTTCCAATCCCGTCACCAACCCTGCCATTCATTCCTCACTTTCCGCTGAAGACACTATAGCATTCGCATACATCGGAGTGTATATTTTCTTTCGCTAAGCTCCTCTCCTTTCTATCTCTTACCCTAACCTTACTTTTGTCTGCCTGAAAATTTTAGAGCCTCTTTCCCCTAAACCTTCTCTTATCCTCTTCTCTTATCCTCTCATCTTCTATCTCTTTCCTGTCCAATGAATCAAAAACTGCTTCCAAATAAACAAACATTGCGATTGAACCCTGTTTCTCCCCTTTGATACTTCCATTCATAATATAATTCAGCATATAGACATTATCATCAATCCCGTACCTCTCCTTTATCCTGTCTGATTCGGTGGAATTATTTCCTCTTCCTCTTCTACATTCTTCAACTTCTCTGAAACTACACTGCATACCCTGCTGCCATATTTCTATACTTCTTCAGAGATTTCATCCATACCTGCTGCCTCTCCCCCTTTCACTGACCCTATCGCTGTCTCTATTTCCTCCCTTATTACATGCCTTCCTTCGCCCTTTCCCCGACCCTCTTTTTCTCCTTTTTGTATTTTTTTCCCACTCCTCCTAACAATTTCATAAAATATTCTTTCCATTCTAACATTTCTACCTCTTGATTAATTCTTTTTCTCCAGTATCTATCTTCTATCTTAAATACTTCTTTCTCTGTGCTGACCTCTCCTGCTTTCTCTTCAAACTTTGTATCCTCCTTTTTTATTTCACGTAACGCATTGTACTCCTTTTCCTTTCATCTGTATTCTTCCGCACTACCATTCTCTTTTCTCCATTTTCTCAATCCCTCCCTAACTGCCCCCCCCCACTCCCATCGCTGACTCCCTTCTCAATATTATCTCTCGAAATTTTCGTCACCATCCATATCACAATTCCATCCCTTAATTTACATTCATTTATGACATATTTACCATCTTTATCTTTCCTCGAAATTATTTTAATCCTTCTGCTGACGAATTATCTTTCCCTACTCTTTTTTCTTCCTTTGTTATTTTTCCTACTGTCTCCGATCAGTACTTTTTCTTCTCTCTAATGTAACTTTTAGTGGAAGATGGTCTAGGTCTCTATTCTCCCTTTTTTCACACTCAATGTTCTCATTGAAGATGAAAAATCCTATTTTTCCCAATCAACCCACCTATTTCCTCCCCTCTCCATTCACTTATTTTTCTCTAGACTTCTTCCCAGTCTCATCCTCTTCTCCTCCTTTTTCTCTTGATTCCGCATTTAAATCACCTTTCACGATCAAATTTATACCTCCTGATTTTCCTTCCACCCACTCCCCTAACTCCTCTGTTTTTTCTCTTCATATCTCCATTTACATATACTTCTACTATCTCCCACCTCTCCCCTTCTATTATTATCTCTCCTGTCATTATCCTCTTCGTTTATTGTACCTTCCAATTGCATCCGTTCAACGATCCCTCTTTTACTCTTTTTATGGCTACTTAAGCTAGATTACCTCAAATTCAAACCAAGAATGTATTTAAATTTCCGGAAATTTATGGGAATCTTCGGTCATCTATGGTAATTTTACACGCAAATATGATGACTTTCCTCAAAATCACTTAAAATTCAATTTGCAAAATTTCCATTTTCCGGAAATTCATGAGAATTGTCGGCGATTTATTGTATACTTACAGGCAATTTATGGTAACTTGAGATAGATCATCCAAAATTCAATTTGAAAGTTTCTATAAATTTGCAGAAATCGTTGGACATTTATAGTAATTTCACACGAAAATATAATAACTTACCTTGAATCACCCAAAATTTAATTTGGAAAATTTCCATCAATTTCTGAGAATTGAGATAAGTGACCCAGAATTCAATTCAGAAATGTGCATAAATTCCGGAAATTTTAGGTTATTTGCGGTCATTTTCCAAGGTATGTATGAATACTGTAAAATTCCATTATTTGAAACCGAAATTTCCTTAAATATTCTACGGTGATTGGGATGATTATCGTAAAATGGAAGCTTATAGATGTATAATTTTCATGATTAATTTTATCCCAAGGAAGTAAAAAATAGTTTTTACTCCCTGAGGTGTGAAAAGTAGAGCCTTAGCCCCGCTTCATAGGCGTCGGAAGGCCTAAAATTATGCATGTGTTATAGAAATACGATTTAGTGCAGCTGTGTCCAACGCAAGGCTGGCGTGTTTCTCCTTTCTTTCCCTCCTCCGAGCGCTTCTTCGAGAATTCTCTTCTCATTTCCCCTTTCTACATCGCGCTAACCGCATGAACGCATTTAAGGTGGTAAGAGAGGGGGTTGACGACTGACAGTTATTTACACCGTTGCTCACGCGTTAGACACCTCTGATTTAAAGCAATGAAGGGAAGCATCGAAGCATGAGAATGTACAAAATTTCAAAATCATTATTAATGAAATAAGAAATTATTCTGGAAATGTGTTAAAAGACTAGAAAAGAAAGTACTAGCACTGAAAAAGTTTGTTTACTTGTATGGAGGTCATGCTACGGAGCGTAAGAAAGGTGATACAAAAGATGATATATGAGACAAGCCGGTCGTAGATGGCGGAAGCAAAATCGGTATCGACAGAATTATATCCGTAATCAAGAAATGAAAGAATGATAAGGCTGCTTATCTGTATGATATCGCAGATGAAGTTCTTAAGAGTGGTGACGAATGCATGTTTGAGTAGCTAAGGAAATTTTGTAATACGTGTGCTGTGAACGACGAAGTTCCAAATGATTCGAGAAAGGCAATTACCATCACAATCTTCAAAGAAAGAGTGATAAAGGTGAATGAACTTCTTGTAGAGCAATCAACTCATCAAATACCGTTTCACCTTCAAATTCAAATAAATAAAATGAAAACAGGGGTTGTTGAAATTTGAACCAGTCTATTATGTCAATGATAGTCTGTGAAAGTATATTAGAATCGTTGAAGCTTCTCTTTCATATCGCATTTACAGGTCAATTTTTGCACAATTTTCCACCAGCTTACCTACATTCAAAATCCTTCATAATCATCAGTACAACGAAGCTTGAATTGGGTTGTAAACAATGCTTGTTAAAATTTCAACCGGTATCATATTCTTAAGTCAATAACGCTTTTCAGCGTTAGTGTATCAAAATACTTTTTGCAGATTAGGTATCTACCCACGAAATCTCTCTACCCTTGTATAAGGAACTTTGCTTAAAAACTTTAGGCCGTGAACGGTGCTCGTAGAAATTTTAACTGGTGAAATATATTTCTCCGTAGACTCCTAATGCTAGCGAATTGATCAGGCAAGGTATCATTTGTCAGTGCTAGTGAGAGTATACTAGGATCGTTAATGCCCCTCTTCCATGTCGCTAAAGATCATAAACGATGCTCGTTAAAATTTCAACCGGTATCATATTCTAAAGTCAATAACGCTTTCAGCGTTACGGTATCAAAATACTTTTCCCGGATTAGGTCTCTATCCACGAAATCTCTCTACTCCCGCAAAAGAAACTTTACTTGAAATCTATAAGTCATAAACGATGCTCGTAACAATTTTAACCGGCGACATATATCTCTCCCTAGACTCGCAGTGCTAGCGCATTGATCAGGCAAGGTATCATTTGTTAGTGCTAGTGAGAGTATACTAGGATCGTTAATGCCCCTCTCTCATGCCGCTAAAGGTCATAAACGATGCTCGTTAAAATTTCAACCGGTATCATATTCTAAAGTCAATAACGCTTTCAGCGTTACGGTATCAAAATACTTTTTGCGGATCAGGTCTCTATCCACGAAATCTCTCTACTCCCACATAAGAAACTTTACTTGAAATCTATAAGTCATAAACGATGCTCGTAACAATTTTAACCGGCGACATATATCTCTCCTTAGACTCGCAGTGCTAGCGCATTGATCAGGCAAGGTATCATATGACAATGCTAGTGAGAGTATACTAGGATCGTTAATGCTTCTCTTTTTTATGTCACTATAGGTCGGAAACGATGCTCGTGATAATTTCAAGCTGTATCATATTTTAAAGTCAATGACGCTTTTTTTCCATAACGCTCTTGAGCGTAACGGTAGAAAAATACTTCTGCTGGATTAGGTCTCTATCCACGAAATCTCTCTGCCCTCGTATAAGGAACTTTGCTCAAAATCTATAGGTCGTGAACGATGCACGTTAAATGTTAACCGGTCACACATATCTCTCCCTAGACTCCCAAAGCTAGCGCATTGATCAGGCAAAGTATCATACGTCAATGCTAGTGGGAGTATGCTAGGATCGTTAACGCTTCTTTTTCATGTCGCAATAGGTCGTAAACGATGCTAGTAAAAATTCCAACCTGTAGCATATTTTGAAATAAACAACGATTTTCAATAACGCTTTTCAGCGTAACGGCAGCAAAATACTTCTAGTGGATTAGGTATCTACCCACGAAATCTCTCTACTCTCGTATAAGGAACTTCGTTCCATAATGTAACAGATAAGGATCCCATTGGAAAACATAATTCTGTTCTTGCACCCACCGTGCTGTATAGCAACGAAAAAAGTTTTCCTATGTAAGGTGAATGGTAGTGTACTCAGAGGTAGGCCAGAGGAGAAATGGATAAAATGTGTGAATAAGACTTGAAAGAAAAAAGGAATAGTAGTTGGTAGTTCATGAACCGTTGATTTCAATGTACTTTGCTAAGTGAATCGAATGCACATATGTCAGTTGACCATTTTTCACGCAAGTGGGTATGATGAATCTGATAAGCTCAGCGTACATGTCCGGTGGGTAAACTTCTTATCTAGGTGTTCTTATTACTTTCCCCCGATTCCTACGGGGAATGCAGTAACAACATTTACAGGGGTCACAGCCGTGAGATCTATGCAAGATGGAATGATATGCTCACATTGTCCTAAGACTGCAAATGCGATTCTTTACAGAATATAATAATTATGAAAATATTAATGCAATTTATGCATTGTATCAGAAGACGATTTTCTCGAGCATTATCGCTCTGGAACTTAACTTTATGTGGTGTTACTAATTGTACTTCAGATTGAAAGATGGAGACGTAACATTTATTTCCTTTCCCCATTTTTACTGCCTTAGGTCAGAGCTCATTCTGGAAATGATTAATATGATCTACAACCGCTCGCTTTGCGTGCGTTCGTTCCTTGTGTGAAGAAAGGAAAACTTTTTGACTTCAATACAATTTTCAATATTTTCCAATTTGCAAGCCCTCAAAAAGAAATATTTTCGAAGGCAGTTGAATTTTCAACAAAAAAGCTCATCCTCAATCAAGGAAGATAAAATCCTTAATCTAAAAAGAAGTTGTTAGAAGCAAGTTGAATTGTGAGAACGGGAAGTTGAATTTTTTGTTTGAATTGAAAGATCTTGAAATAATTGATATAATTTTCCAATAAATAAATGCATTCACAACAAAAAAGCTGAATTCTCGATCCAACAGTTGAATTTTCAACAGGGAAGATGAGTTACCAAAAAAATAACCAAATATGTGGTTGAATTCTAACAGAAAAGATCAATTTACAACTATACGGTGAAACGCACAAAAAAAAATATTTTTAATAAATCAGAATAATATTTCACCCCAAGAAGACGAATTTTCAAAAAACAGAAATTTTTACCCGAAAATATGATTTTTCCTCAAACCATTGTGATAATTATCAGGTTTTCCAATTTTTACATCAGGCAGACAAATTTCCTATGAGATAAAATTTAATGTTCAACCCTTAAAATAAGACTTTTCTGAAAAAATTCAAATTTTATAGTTTAATTATTAAATATATAAAATAAGGTCATATTTTTACTGAAGTACCATTTATCACAGTGTTTGTTGTGAATCCACCCTATGTCGCTCAAAACCAAAACTGCTTTATATTATATTAATTGATTGATTCAATGTGTCCCCTAAGGGGTTACATTTTCCTCGAACCTCTCCACCATTCCTTTACACACCCTACCACTACCTTAGTAGTGAGTAAGGGGGACCTACAGCTTAAGGTGGGTTCCGAACCACCAATAACCCCAGCCTCAAGTACTTAGAGTAACCTTTTTCTAAAGAGGTACCTGCACTACGACTTTCCGGAGATGAACACTCCCTCGCTAGGCAAGTGTTCACCGCGTGAGCCGCCGAAGATCTTCCAGAGTGCAAGGCGGGGATCGAACCCACAATTAGCCGGCGCACAGTGGTTCAAGATCCGAAATTCCTGGCCAAAATTCAAAGAATTATTATTTATGACTTCTTGAGTGTCTATATCACGTTTTTTGGGTCACTGACTTCAAAAATGATACTAAAAATTCAAAATTCAAAATGGCCGACCCAAAATGGCGGACATTTTTACAGAATTTTCTATTGTTTTCCACGAAAATGTGTACAAAGGGGTTTTTTGGTTCGCTGATTTCAAAAATGATACTAACAATGCAAAATGCAAAATGGCGAATCCAAAATGGCAGACATTTTTCCAAAAGTTTCTATTGCTCTCTACGAAAATGAGTGAAAAGAGATGTTTGGGTCGCTGATTTCAAAAATGATATTAAAAATTAAAAATTCGAAATGGCGGACCCGAAATAGCAGACATTTGCCCAAAATTTCCTATTGTTTTCCACGAAAATAAGTTTTGTTTTATTTCAGAAATATATATTCGCAAAAAAGAAAGAGATTGTTCAAAGTTTCTATCATGAAGCAGAGAGAATATTATTAGCGATGATGATAAATTGTTTAAACATTTATTTTTTTAACTTGAATTAATTATCACTCCATTCTAATCGAAAAGTTATTAAAAGTTAAGAATTGCAGGAAAAAGCACAACTATGTAGTATTAATCTGAACGAAGATGGCTATAAACAATAATAATTCGTTTAAATAATTATTTTTGTTCAATTAGGTTAAATAGTTACTTACTTTGAGTGAAAAGTGGACGAAAAGTTGGAGATTTCAGAAAAAACCGCAACTTTGTAGTATTATTCTAAGAGAATATTGTTTCAATTATTACCATATTGTTCAAACAATTATTTTTGTGAACTTGATGTGATAATTACCTCTCTATAACTGAAATGCTGAAAAAAGTTAAGAAATTCAGAAAAAAAATTAACTTTCTAATCCTCATGGGGGTGATATTTGAAAAGTATTATTTTATTCGCATCCGGTGACTAATTGTAAAGAGAAATGGTGAATTTCAAACTCGATTCACCTAACATTGAGAATTCTGAATTAAATTGACAAAAACGTCTTTTTTTCTAGGAAATACGCATTCATTTCTACGGCGGTACCCCGCCGCAACTTTTTTTAAGAGAATCAAAAAGTTGAATAATTTTTGCGATTAAAACGGAAAACACCGGCGCGCGCAATCGCATCCAACAAAAGGATTCACTAAGCATATTCCTGAATTTTATGTAAAAAAAATTCTTTGGAGGGGCACATTTTACACTTGGTACCATACACTTACTTGTTCGAAATGGAAATACGGAATCGAGCAACGATTATACGTACCCTCAGGAATATCCTCCATGTCACCCCGTCCATTTCTGGCACGAACTCACAGAACAACAACGTTTTTCGCTGAACGCTCGAAACTCGAGAAAAACACTAAAGCGCGTGAATTCGGCGAAGAGTTAAGTTCAACTGTTCGCCAAAAGGACAGTTTTGAAAATAGTGACTTGTGCTCTCACAACAAAAAGATGCTCTAATGTCCCCTACACAAGTATAAATGAACATTAACCTCATCTGGTAACTTCGAATTTTGAGGTTTTGGCCAGCTTTTTCGGATCTTGAACCACTGTGCGGCGGCATGGGTCCAAAGCGCATGCCTTAGCCCCTGCAACCAACTGGCCACTCTCTTTGTATTATACTATAACTGCTTTAATTTATATTTTTTGAGTGAAAAATTCAACCATACGAATTTATCCTCTTCAGTCGAAACTTCAAGTAATCTGTTCAGAAAATTTTTTTCAGACTAACGATCCATAACTTCATCTGAAAATTTATCGTTCGATTTCGATGCCTATGAAGCGGAGCTAAAGCTCTACTTTTCGCTTCCTAAGGAGTAGAAAGTACTTTTTACTCCCTTGGGAGTGAAAATTTGGTTGCAAACAATAGAATTTCACGGTAATTTATGGACAGTTATCATACAAAACTTGAGAAATAACCGTAAATAATCGAAAATTTGCGGAAATTTATGTAAATTTTTCAATTCAATTCTGGTGATTTGTGGTAAGTCATAATATTTTCCTGTAAAATTTTTGAAAATGGCTGAAAATTTCCATGAATTTTCGGAAAAATTCGAAATAAATTTTAGATGATTTATGGTAAGTCATCGTAGATTTCTGTAACATTACCATAAATGACCGAAAATTTCCATTAATCACCGGGAATATATGGAAATTTTCTGATTGAATTTTGCGTGGATCATGGTAAAACATCATATTTTCCTGTAAAATTACCATTGATTACCAAAAATTTCCATAAATTTTCGGAAATTTTAAAAATTGAATTTCGGATGATTTATGATAATTTACCATAGTTTCCTGTAAAATTACCATTGATGACCGAAAATTCCCAAAAATTTCCGGAAATTTATGGAAATTGTCTAAATTGAATATTGGGTGATTCATGGTAAGTCACTTTATTTTCCTGTAACATTACCATAAATGACCGAAAACTTTCATGAATTGCGGGGAATTTGTGGAAATTTTTAAAATTGAATTTTGGGTGATTTATGATAAGTCACCATGTTTTCCTATAAAATAACCATAAATGACCGAAAATTTCCATAAATTTCCAGAAATTCATGGAAATTTTCAAAATTGAATTCGGGGTGATTTATGGTAAGTCACCATATTTTTCTGTAAAATTACAATCAATGACCAAAAATTTCCATAAATTACCGGAAATTTATGGAAATTTTCTAATTGAATTTTGCGTGGATCATGGTAAAACATCATATTTTCCTGTGAAATTACCATAACAGACCAAAAATTTCCACAAAACGGAAATTTTTTAAATTGAATTTCGGGTGATTTATGATAAGTCGCCCTGTTTTCCTGTAAAATAACCATGAATGACCAAAAATTTCCAAAAATTTCCGGAAATTTATGGAAATTGTCCTAATTGAATTTTGGGTGATTTATGGTAAGTCACTGTATTTTCCTGTAACATTACCATAAATGACCGAAAACTTTCATGAATTG
>WSXT02119260.1:0-10985 GCA_011762715.2 Neuroterus valhalla | reverse complement strand
ACCGGGCAGATGAGAGACTTGATATGCCTGTGTCAATTGTAACTAGAGAAAAAAGATAAAAGTTGTATTCTTTCTAATAAAGTATGCGAATAATTTTCAGCGTCAAAGATCAACGGCATTCAATTCAATCCAGTTCACAAAGAAAAATAGTTCAAATATTATTTATTTAATTTTGTCTCCTTTTTATGATTTATAAAAATATCGATATCTTCCGACATACCTTTGAAGATAATTCTCAACTGAGTGTGCGCGAAGGGTCTGGGTCTTTTTTGGATTACAGTAGTACGAAACTTCTCTCACCTTCCCAAATTTCCTTTTGGAAAGTTTTTTTGGGGGATCGAAAATTACAAAAGAAAATGATAATTTGAAGCCAAATAAAGCACGATAAGAAAATAAGACAAGAGGAGAAAAATATTTCTTTTTGGGAGCCTTACAAGATTATTTGAAAAACTTTTCGAATTTTACTTGTTCCTCCTCTCTTTGAGGAACTATTTTTAATTTTTTACTACTTTCACTTTCTAACCCTTTAGAATTCTATTTCCGTATGACTTTGAACTGGGGGTTCGCACAAGGAAATTCAAAATTTTCAATCATTTCAATATGAAATCAGCCAAACGTGGCATATTTTACGCAACTGTAATTTCAAATCTGTGGATTCTGAATTCTGGAAGCTGTCCTAATGCGAATTCACATTCAAGTGGATGATTTGAAATGCAGAATTTGTATCAGAATTCAGAACTGAAGTAAGAAGCCTTTATACTCAAGAGTAAAAGTTATTGCAACCTTCAATTTGAAAAGCTTTATTGCGCAAGTTGTTAGTACTTGAAGCAGCATAACATTTTTTCATATCTTATATTCTCATTTTCGAATTACCGATATCGACAATTTATTTAACCGGTTCTTCAGAATCTTATTTTGAGCATGCCGAAACCAATTATAGAGGAGTGATGAAAAATTAGGAGACATAAAAAATCGAGTTTATACCTCTAGATATGTTTCAATGTTTCATAGATGTGTCGACATCTTTTTTATGTACGGATAAGTCACATTAATTGGAAATAATTGTTTTCATTTCCAGCCCAGATTTAATAAACCATTAAGAATTCTCTAACGTTTCCTGCATAAGGTAAATGAGAAGTACAAAATATTCTGAAAAAATATTATCTGAATCATAAACAATTTTCTGCAATTTTAAATAATAATGAAGTTTGAGAAAGTAGTCTATTGTGTGTTTCATCATCAAATTCGAATTATATTGTCAAAAGTAAGAATATATAATGTAGAGAATTACAACCGATGAGTTGTAATCTTAAAGACTCAAGATGAATAATATAATGTTATTATCAGTATTTATACCGAATAACCATGTGAACCCTTGATCTTGCCACAAATATCGCTGAAAACGAACTTCCTATTTTGAAAGAATATTTTGAATAAATGTTTGCTAAATAAATAATTTTAACAGAGGTTTGAAACTTGCAATTGATTTCACAATTGAAGTATGTATTATAACATACTCCTACCAAATATTTTTCAATGTGGAACATACAAATCTTTGAAAATAAAGAAGCTTATCTAAAGTTATTACTATTTTTTTCGTATCAGCAAGAACGCCCAAATAATGATTGATACATTTATTGCTTTGTTACCATCGTGTTCATGTACAAAAAATTGTGTTCTGAAAACCGTGTTTGAATTACTTTTTCTATCGAGGAACTAGTTTTCGGTAGTTTCAAAGCATTTGAGGAATCCTAGAACTTCTTTGATTTGTCAAAATTCCTACGATATGAAAAATATTCTGCATTCCAACTCTTAATATTTTATGAGTGTTCTGAAAATATTACTCGTCACTGAAACTTTTACAGAATTTTCCAATATCATTCCGATCATTTCTGAACTTTTCCGTTAACCAACAGAACCTCTCACAGGAACTCTTTAACCTCTTGAAAAAATTCTGTTCCTAGTATTGAGAACTCTCCGAAAACACTTTCCCATTTGAGTTACCTAGTTTATTCAATAAAAAATTTAAGATCACGGGATTCTATCTGGGAATTTAAAGGATATTCCGAAAGTGATTATAACTCTCTGTTAAACGGATAAAGACAGAAATCATAGTATAGTTGTTTAATATATTAGTTAATTACATCCAAAATTTAATCGTTTTATTTTACAAGTTAATATTTTCTTCAGAGATTCAATAATAATCTAAGTGTATCTTTGTATTGCATATTTAGCAGTTATTCGCCAATCTTTGCTCTAGATTCTAAAATAAAAATAAGCATTGCAACACTAAACTTCATGATAACAATTAGGCAGAATAACGCATTGTTTGGTGACTATTGTCCCATAAATCATTGCGATGATCACAAGTACGCCGGCAACATATATTGTAGGCCGTTCCATGTACCAATATTATATGCAAAGGGACTGATTCCTCAAGACAATGCGGGAATAATTTCGGAACATGCGCATCTCTCTCAGTTCGAATTAGTGAAATTTTTACTAATTCAATTATTTGGTCAGTGACCTACTACCGAATTAGTGGAATCCCACAAGTTATCTCAAGAAATAGTCAAATTCTACTAAATAAATAAGTTATTTATAAGTTCACTTTTCAAGTAGTCAAATTTTTTAAGCGACTTAACAATTAGTTAATTTATTACTAATGTGATCAGTCAATTGTGACGTTAAATGGATTACAGGAAGACAAGTCAAAATATTTAGATATCGACTTTTCATTAGTTGAACTTTACTACTCTTTCAGTGATAATGCACTAATAAGATGAGTCGAAATCTACTAATTACAGTAGTGGATTTCTTCCAAACTTTATGAATAGTAATTCACTTATTTCTTCAGTCATGAGTTACTAATTTATTAAGTGAGCAATGATCACTATTTCAATTAGTCATTTTTCACTAATCTTTAGTGCCTAACTTTTCTCATTTTCAATTAGTGAAATTTAACTAATAATTAGTAGTTTCCTACCAATTCAAACTGAGAGAGAATAAATCGATATTTGGCAGCAAATGTAGGAACATAAATATAAACGCTTTAACTATTTATTTATTATAGAGTTGTGTATGTGGAGCAGTGTGGTTTTTTTCAATTCGAATATAAAACAGAACGGACATAAGATGATATGAATCTTTTGCGCTCAAATGATCCTGTTGTAAATTCTAGATTCGATTTTCATTTTTTTACATCTTGCATGAAAAGAAACAATCCTAAAACCATCCTAACCCTAGGATTCTAAATCATCTGTTTATCTACTCCTATGTCAGTTATTCGATTCAAAATAGATTTGAAGACTCTTATAAGTACTCACGAAGTGCCCATTTTCTAATTTTAATGAACATGGAGGTCTCTATCGCTCAATTCTTATATGTGTTTCCAGGTACTTTTAAAATAAAATGAAAAAATTCCATAAATTGTGTATTTCAAATAATGCATTAAATAATAAAAAAAAGATATTTTAGACTGACGTTGTAGGAGCTGTCATAGTCGAAGAATATAACTTCTGAATTATTTGTGTATTTATGAAGCTGAAAGCATTGACGGTGATGTTGTTTTCTATATTCAATTCTGCAACGTGACTTTTGTCACGATTTTTCAAGGGCAAGAAATACAAAAAATTATGAAACTTCTCCCATCAAAGTTAAAAAATGTATTG
Organism: Neuroterus valhalla; assembly: GCA_011762715.2. Classification (NCBI taxonomy): domain Eukaryota; kingdom Metazoa; phylum Arthropoda; class Insecta; order Hymenoptera; family Cynipidae; genus Neuroterus; species Neuroterus valhalla. The sequence continues at coordinate 7,314 of WSXT02119260.1, read as the reverse complement.
TAAAACACAAACATTTTCTAGATTTATGTGGTTTTATTATGTAGTCAATTCTTACCTTTTCATCTGAGAAGGTATTTGAATTGTGTAAAATTGGACCCTTCTCATTTTTATCTAATTTCCACGTTTTGAGACCCTCTGAACCCGGAAAACAGGTTTTTACGAATAAGTCTTGCTGTCTGTATGTCTTTCTGCATGTATGTACGTCTGTCTATGAGAACGATACGTTATAAAAAATTATTCTAATTCATTGACCTTTGGTACACTCTTTTTATATCGGGAAGCAAAGGTCGAAGTTTGTTAACCAGCTTTTTTGAATGACCATTTTTTCAACCATTTTTTTTAAGACCTATAAATGTAAGCACAATTTCTTGCAGTACCTAATGATGGAATGGTTTTTCCTCTCGATTTTTTTTATGCAAACAAATTTTTTAGAGTAATAACAATTTCGAAATTCGAAAATAAAAACGAAAATGAGAATTTTGAGCCAGATAACGCACGATATGAAAAAAGTCGTGATTAGAAACATGTTTCTTCTTCAGAGCCCTACAAGATTGTTACAACAAATTTTTCTAGTTTCCTCAAAAGATTGAGAATTCAGATTTTGGTCACACAAAAAAAAATGAAAAAAACCAATTTTTCTCGTCATACTATGCAAGGAACGGGAAAATATAATGCACAAAAAATTGGGAAAATAAAAAATATCTACAAATTTGGTAAGAATCACATTTTAATAGGACAAGTAATCCTAGCTTAATTTATAAAAAAGACGATAAAAATAAAATAAGAAAATAAAAATTTTTAAACAATCGACACAAGCTAAGGAAAAAACAAATGGACAAAAGTTCTTTACCAGAGAAAGATCTACAAATGTGTTAAAAAGTTTTTATAACAAAAAAGTAGTTTCCATTTCAATCAGGAAATATAATTTCAAAAATGAAATAATGAAATTTTGGAAAACTGACGGAGGGTGAGACAGATAATTGATAGAGGAAAGCTGTTCACCCGAAAAAGATCTATAAAATTGTTATCAATAATTTTGAATGGAACACGTTGTGTCTGTTTCAATCGTAGAAAATTGGATAAAGAATGAGAAAATTAAATTTCTAAAAGAATGACACAACATATGAAAAAAATGAAGAAACAAAAGTTCTCTACAAATCTAATATAAATATTGTTTCTATTGGATGCGTAGTTTTTGTTTAGATCATAATAATAATAATTATTATTATTATATCAAAGAAAGACTAACCTATTTTTTTTGAAAAATAAAACATAGTAGGAGGTATGTGAAGAAATATAATATACATTCAAAATAACACAGTTAAGGGCAAATGGTAGTTTTTTTGGGTTGAAAATTTGGAAAATTGAATAAAATATATTAGCCGACTGCCGTCTGGCCCCTTTGCATTTCTATTTTCCACTGATAATCTGTTTTTTTTTTAATCCGTCGGCTAATATATTTTCTTTAATCTCCCGAAGTCTCTACACAAGATATTATTTACTTTGAAGATAAGCAGGCGGGAAAAATACACTGAAATTTCAAATTTTTGCTACGTCATAGAGTAGCATTTGCCCTGAAAGATAATATTGAGGAATTCGCATTTTAACAGATGACAATTAAAAAAAAAGAAAAAAAAATTTTAGCAAAAGACAATTCACTATCATAAAATTACAGTAGTCGACATTTCGCTACTTACAAGGGCAAGCTCCAGACTGGGGTATCGAAATTTTAATAAGATTTTATTCTGATAATCTGATATTTTATATATAATTTTAATAATTCTCTACGTTCATGTAGGGATAGTGGCTCGGCGGTCGAATGCTTGCCTTCTACTCCGATGCCGCCGGATCATAACCGGAAATATTTTAACGGTTGAAATAATTGTTATTTATTTATTGTTTATCATTATTTTTATTTATATTGTTATTATTATCATTTATTATTATTACTTCAACTGTCCAAATATTTCTAAAGTACCTATAAAATTTCAGTTATCGCGAAAGCGTCATCAAATAATTATTTTTTATGGTTGTCAGTAGAAAAAAAAATGACCCTGCCGGAGATTTGATCCGGCGGCATTAGAGTAGAAGGCAAGCATTCAACCACCGAGCCACTATCACTACATGAACGTAGAAGAACAGAATAGGTTGTAGTTTGTTTACCACTGCGAACGTGATTTTCAAAAATATAATATCGCAAAACTAGGGCCCACCTACAAAAACGCCGGGACACGTGTGCGATAATTTTTAATATTCTATTAATTGATGATGGTCTTATTAGAATTTTGATACCCCAGTCCGGAGCTTCCCCTCGTCAGTTCCAAAAGCTTCATACATAAATTTAGGGAAGTACAAAGACCGAGCGCGAAGCCCGAGATCCGGCAGACGCGCGCCTTTGGCGCGCTCAAACTTGCGAGCGGGGCGAACCTAGCACGATGAATATGTGCCCGAGAAAATACGTGCGATTTCTAGTAGAATCAAATGAGATTCAGTGAATGCGAGTCTGAATGAATCAATAAGAACTGATTTTAGGTCCATTCAAAAAATATAGACGACTTTCACTGAGTTACAATATATTTCTATAATTAGAGTGAACTTGAAGTAATTTCAACAAATTTTATTTAAATTAAGGATAATTCGCGTGAATGCAAATATATTGCAGTACATTTAAATGAATTTGAATACAATCAAGTTGATTTGATGAGAAAGAAATTATAATTATGAGTTTAATTTAGGTTCAGAGAATCCAGGCGTTTTTCCATTAACTCTCAATGGTTTCAGTCAATTCAGGTTTATATCAGTTGACGTATCCAACTAACTAATTGAGTTTGACTTCATTTCAGCGAATTCAGGCACAATGCAGGGACCTCAAATTTTTTCCAATGAATTCAAGTGGAACATCATCGAAATTTTCGAAAGAATTTGTTTGTTCCAGCTGGATGTTTGGTAAAAAAGTACCAATATAAAATATACTCTCTGGAAACCTTTTGTACTCTTTTTTCTCAGTTATGATTCTGGAGGGATAATTTGATTCCATGGCACGTACAAAAATCGTTGGATTATTCAAGATTCTGTACTCAATCAACCTCCAAGTGGAACTAAGAGAGTATTTTCGGTGATGTATTTTCAATTCGATCGTCGAAGGTGATTCATGACTCTGAATATAAGAAGAGGCTTTACCTGCAGCACCGCGTTCTGTAATACAGAGCGAATATCGAACATGGAACAGCACCTGCTGCTGGATCAATTATTTATCGTTGGATAAAGTGATGTATCGACCTACACTGAATCACGCATCGATTCAAATCATATAGTCCAGGCATATGGTACTTTTGCTCCTGAAAAATTCCCTCTTTCAATTTTTTGTTGAGAACGCTGTATTAAGGGGTCCTCTTTTACATATCAAAAAAGTGTCCTCGATGAGGAGAGGGAACCTGGTATTCTTTTTGTAAACATTTTCAAATTTTGCGTTTACGTGTACGGGTAATTCCCATCGCATTGTAGAGCAAAATGTCCAACAGGTAAAAGGAAGAGAACTAAATTATGAGAAAATTTAGTTACAAAAATAATCCGCTATCTTCAATAGGTTACAAGTTTTGGTACATTGAAAATTGCCAAATTTTTGGATTTTCAGCGGAAAATCGCTAAGTCTCAAAAACCTTTCTATACCCTTCTTCCTAATTACTTTACAGATAAGTGTTTCACAAGAATGTGGAAGAAGACTCGATTCCCTGTGATTCCCCCAAAAAAAAACAATGTTCTAACTATAATAGGTCATGAGTTATGACCCTTCAAAGTTGACTGTTTTTGCCTTTTTTTAGGTGCAAACAAAAAAATCTCAATTTTTCTGAAATAAATCGTTTCAAAGTGAGTTCACGTTGATGATTCTGGGAGATGAAATAGAGCAAACAAAAATCAGCGTACATCTAGAAAAAGAAAAGTCTTCTAGCCCTATTAGTTTAGAAATTGTGAGGTTTTAAAAATTCGGTTTTTTTGGTCATTTTTGACCAAAAACGGAGAGGTTTTGTTTTTTGGAATTACCTCGTTTCCCGTAAACCCCACGATAAAATTTGTGCGAAAATAATAGAAGTAAAGACAATTTAGCGTAAGTTGGAAGAAAAGAAAGTGTCCTGGCCCTAATAGGTCAGGAGATCTGACCTTGCAAAGTGCACTTTATCTGCATAGAGGCACCTGAGTTTACTGTAAAGTGGAAGTACCGCCACATTTCGAAGTTTATGTCCCAAGTAAGTGCGTAAAATTTATTCCAGATGCATAATATGTCTTTTTTCGTTAATGAATAAATAATTGTTTATTACATAATCTTGCTGTCACCACTTTTGATTACTTTTTGGCCATTTTTTTGTTCTTTTGTGGCAAAAAAGTAATTGTAATTGATGCGGAATGTGCAACATACTTTTTAACACTGAATAAATTTTTTAAAATAATTTTTGAATAATTGTTAATAAGAAAATCTTGTTGTTATCGCTTCTGAGTTCCGAGTATTTTTTTATTACTTTTGTGCCAAAAAAAAAATCATAATTGTCTGGAAATGTGATACATCTCTTTTAAATGATAAATTATCAATTTTATTAATAATTGTTTATAACAAAATCTTGTGTTAAAAATTTTTGAGTAGTTTTTGAGTGCTATGCGCGAAAGTACTGAAAAAATATTTGGGAGCGGTTATAACGAGATTTTGTCACGAACAATCATTCAAAAATTATTAGAAATATTTTATTTATTGACAAAAAATTATATTACACATTTTGCACCAATCACAATTACTATTTTGCCAAAAAAGTACAAAAAAATGGTCAAAAAGTAATCAAAAGTGGTGACAGAAAGATTTTGTTATGAAAAATTATTTGTTTATCGATGGCAAAAGACGTATTATGCATCTGGAATAAATGTTACGCACTTACTTTGGACACAAACTTCAAAATGTGGCCGTTCTTCTACTTGACGGTAAACTCAGGTGCGTCTATGCAGAAAAAGTGCACTTTGCAAGGTTATATCTCGTGACCTATTAGGGCTAGGACACTTTCTTATTTTTCAACATACGCCAAATCGACTCCACTATTATTTATTCCTTATGATTTTTGTTGCGAGACTCGCAGGAAATGAGATATTCTTCAAAAACCGTTTTGGGTCGAAAATGCCCCAAAAAAGGGAATTTTTGGAACCTTGCAATTCCTAAACTAATAGGGCTAGAAGACTTATTTTTTTTAGATAAACGCAGTTTTTCGTTCACTCTATTTTGTTTCCTATCAATATTGACGTAAAATTTACCTGGAACGATTGATTTGGAAAAAATTAAAGCTTCTTTCTTTGCCCCTTAAAACAGGCGAAAACAGTCAACTTTGAGGGGTCATAACTCATGACCTATTATAGTCAGAACATTGTTTTTTTTTCAGAATCAAAGAAAATAAAGTCATCTTCAACTCATCTGTGGAACACTTATCTGTAAAGTAACTAGGAAGAAAGGTATAGAAAGGTTTTTGAGACTTAGCGATTTTTCGCTCGAAATCCGAAAAATTGGGCAATTTTTTATGTACCATAACTTGGAACCTATTGAAGATAGCGGATTATTTTTCTAACAAAATTTTCTTATAATTTAGTTTCCTTTCTTTCACCTGTTGAACATTTTGCTCTACGATGCAATAGAAATTACCCGTAGACGCAAACGCAAAATTTGAAAATGTTTCAAAAAAAAAAAAAAAAACGGGTTTCCTCTCCTAATCGAGGACAATTTTTTAATATGTCAAAGAGGACCCCTTAATGAAGCGTTCTAAAAAAAAAAATTGGAAAAAGGAATTTTGCGGGAATTTTATTAATTTTTCCGACGCAACGCCTATACTAATAGGAGGAGAGCTTCTGACCAAGTGGATTCTGAAGTTGAGAAAAATTTCTATGCCCTGCTCTTTACTTTTCTCCTTAATCGGAAAATAATTACAAATGAAACATCAAAATTGAAGAACAAAGTTTTGTCTCATCGAATAATTCAACTGGGATCCTCTCGCAAAATCTTTGGATTCTTGCACTCTCGGCTTTCTAACCTGAAAAATCTAATGAAAACAGAAAAATATGGACCAAAATAAATTAAATTATCAAATTATTATTTTTCTGCCTTAAATATTGTTTTAATTGAAAGTCCGACGGATCGTCCATAACATTTCTTTATTTGTTACTAGGAGATTGGCGCATACCAGGAAATTTTCATTGATATTCGCTTCTCATTCCCGGAAAGAATAAGATTCAAATTTTTCGCAAAATGATAGAAATATTTTTCAATGTAAAAGACCAACGTAATAAGCTTATCACAGCCAAGGCCAGCCGAGTTTCACGCGCAAAAACTCCGTGACGTTATCGGTGCAAAAAATAGTGACGTATTGCTGTTATTATCTGAAAAAATAAATTCAAGTACGAGTGACTTTGCATGCGAAACTTTTATGCCCTCCTTAATAACGGAGGAACACACCGTTTTACGATGCTTGGCGTGCAAGCCGGTCCCGCGCCCCATCATAATACGACACACGATCGTGATCGCAATATGGGCTGGTTAACGTGCTGCCCGATCAATACGGAATTAAGCTATTAAATACTATGGTGCGATATGCGACACGATAACGGACATCCTTTCACCCTCAATTACACTGCGCAATTAAAAAAGAGTCTGGTTCTAGCTGAATAAAAAGAGATAACCTGCATTATCGGAAACGGGATCTAATTTATCTGAAAAATTTCCATAAAAGTTTTATATCCCTTTGATATTTCCTTTTCATATGCATTTTTATTGGTCAATTTTTGATTGAATATACTCATTTTATAATATTTCATCGTCGCAAACAGTTGAAAACCAGACCAAAAGTGAACCAAAACATTATTCAGCAAAAATTTTCTGGAATTTTGCTGCACTATGTAAAGAAAAAGAACATTCAAATGGGCTGAACAGAGTGGCCTTTATATATTTATAACCAGTTTTCAAAATTTCAAGACAATATATAAATTTTCCAAATTATGAAGCCGCTGAATATGAACAATGAAATTGTACGCGTAACAGATTGTATATAAAATAAAGTTCCTGGTAATTTTTATATTGCTCTATCACAGCACCATCTGAACCCAGGAGGAAAAGTCGGATCTTAGCCGGAGTTCACGACCCGTGCAGTACTGCGCCAGTTGAAATGCAGGAGGATTACCAGTACTGGCTGTTAGTACTGTGCCAATCATCGGCATTATACTGGTTTACAAATGGCTGAGTACTGACTGTCATAACTGGCACGATACCGATGCAAAAGTTCCGCCAACGGTTGG
>WSXT02119216.1:0-10986 GCA_011762715.2 Neuroterus valhalla | reverse complement strand
TTGAAAAATATTATTGTCAAAACTGATTTGAAATGCCAAGTCCGAATCGCTGTTGTAATCCTTTGCATAAAAAAGGAGATAATTGTATACATAAGAATGTATTTAAAGTAACAGAAAAGTGGAACCTTAAGTACGCGAATTTAATAGGGAAATTCATTTGCAAATCATGTCGAACCCAAATCGATCGAAGTTTGGAAAAAGAGTTGCAAGCAAGTACATCAGAATCTCAGTTTTGACTATACATGCAAAAATTGAATCATTTCTATGCAACCGCGATTCTCTGAGAGCATTTACTTGTTCGAGAAGATGGATAAAAAGTTCACTCTACGTACGAATTTGCAATCCTGATTTCTAGTTTTGTGTAAGTTTCTTTGTATTAGTTCTTTTAAGAGTAGCTTATTATTAAATTGATTCTTACTGAATTGTGATTGCATGAATTATTCCGTGATTTGGATTCATTGCCGTGTATTATGTACTATGACAAAAGAGAAAGTTTCAAGAACTCTCGACGAGATTTAAGACGCCCTCCTCACATTTAAGAAACTCTCCTTTAGACCATATCAAAGCTGTCAATTTTACGTGCGGAGTCTTTTAATGGACTCTAAAATACACGTGTAATCAAAATTTTCAAATTTATTGAATTTGAAGTTTCGATCTGCCAACAATTGTTCCGAATGAAATATTTTCAATATGATAAGGATATCATTATTCTATTAGCTTATTTCTGCAATCTTTTGTCACATTTCTCTTCCACTTGCTCTCGTCACGAAGCCTTTTGTGGCCTACTTGAAGTTCTAACATAATTCCAAAACTTAAAACTAATCTAGAAATTACGAATTATATTGTTTTACAGTCACAGGACAAAAATATATTATTCAATTCAATCCAATGAATCCAAAAGCGATCTGCACAGTCCGAAACAATTTAGGACACTGAACCTGTTACACAGTAAAAATTTCGAAACAGAGGCATGAGACTGTTTGTTTACATTCTTTATTACTTAGAGGAAGGAATCAAAATAAAGGATGAAACAACTTGCACAGCCCAAATTTTCCTGTTTTAATTCATTTTCTGATTCACTGGAAACAACGAAATATCCTAAAATATAAAGAAATCGATTTTATATTAGACAAGGGAAAAGGCAGCCTTTTGAGTGTACTAACATTGAGAAGCGCTTGAATTTTCTAACAACGCAATCGTATACGGCGTCGCCTGTTTTCTTAAAAAATGAATATTTCCGTCAAATTTTGAAAAACTTAGCCAAAAATTTCCAGATATCTCCCTCCGATATTAAGGAACAAATGTCCCACAGGAAGTTGTTTCAACTCTGAAGTTCACAGGATACTTTTCTTTGTTAAAGCTAAGAAAACGTGCTCACTTCTGATCTAGACTAATTGTTTATCTCAAATTTATGACTAGTATCCTAAACAATTCTTTACATCTTATCCTCATATTATTCTACCCTGGTCGCAAACTCACATCTCTAAAAAATATTTGTCTAAGTCGAGACGATTTACGTTTCGGAAAATAATTTAATTCGGCAACATTTTTTATCACTTTTTCATTTTTGTTATCGAAAATATAAATCGGATTGAAAAACTCTAAATGAAAAATGTTCCACCTTTTACTCTCTATAAGAACGTATCTTTTTTTAATTCAATTGTTTTCATTTTCAAATTTCGATGTCACAAGACGTTTCACAGTGGGACGGGATCCCGAAAAGTTGGCCAAAAGTAGAAAATGTTCATAAAAAGAGCCAAATTTTTATACTCATGGATTTTTGCGGTCGCTGATTACGAATCCGAAGTCAAAATTTCTAAAAACAAAATGGCGGATCCAGTATGGCGGACAAGTATACAAAATAAATTTTTCTATTCTTCCCAAAGTAGTATAAGGTGTTTTAAGTGTCGCTTATTATGAATACGATATCAAAATTTCCAAAAACAAATTGGCAGATCCAATATGGCTGATACGTATGCTAAATAAATTTTCTTATTCTTTCCAAATAAATATAAGGTGGTGTTCAGGGTCACTTATTACAAACCCAAAGTCAAAATTCCCAAGAACGAAATGGCGGACAAGTGTGCAAAATAAATTTTTTCATTCTTTCCAAATTGATATAAGAAGGTTTTCAGGGTCGCTAAAGACGAATCCGAAGTCAAAATTTTGTCTACAGTCAACGTGAAAGCACATTTTGATTTTTGGGACTTTTTTTATCGTGACGTAAATGTAAAGGATTTCGCCATCTTAATGCCATTCCAATAGATAAAGGAATTCCTTTCTTGTGAGGCAAAGTTGTCGACTGAATCTGGAATAATAATTATACCAAAACATGAAGATGTACTCTAAAAAGAAGTAGTTACATTTTTTGTGATGTAATACTTCTGACACGCTTCTGTGGATTTTGTCTCACTGCATATAAGAAGTTTCCGCATATAAGAATATATAAAAGTCATATAGGCAGATATCTGCAGCCAAATGTTAGATCTTCCTGACAATAAATGTGTACCGAACATTATACAAAAAATTTCATTGCGGAATTCCGTGGACTTTTCTCCTAATACACTCATGAACATGAATAATTGAGCGTCTAGATAGCATCACGGCCTAAGCCTTAACCGTAATCGCTTTACAAACGATTACGTATTTAGATTCTACATGCCTTCCTGTGTTCCAACCAGCTTAGACATGGTTATAAAAAAGGTGCACTCAATGGTTCCTAATCGCAAGTTTCCATGGTGACAATAACATTACGAAAGAATGCCATCAGTCAGTTTCGCAAATTCGAGCAATTCAGATCCTCTGGTTTAGCCTCGGGTTTAGCTTACTGCTTCGTGCAATTGATTCCAATTTCACAAGACAAGATTGGATGAGTAATTCGATGGGATATATATTGGAGATGATTACCCTCCTCATCAAGTGATGTTTGAGATCAACGAAGTTGCGAAAAATTTGAATTCGGAAGTTAACGATATCAGTCAGAGAATTATCTAAACTGTGCTAGCCTACATAACCAGCTTTGAGAAGGCTTTGTCCCCAGATCGATTATCATCATTCGCAACTCCTGAGGCTGCCACGTTACTGATTACCATACATGCATCGAAGGATTACGATGGTGTTTCACCACTGATTACCACAATTGATCTGATTGGTCAACTCTCTGTGAGCCAAGTTCGATCCAAATGCTTGATGATTGCACTCGTTAACCAGAAGCAACCCGATTATCGGGAATCACTCTGCTACATGGGATTCGAGAAATTTATGGATGTCACCACTCTTGAGCTTTCTGAACATGATAATTTTGGAGACGAATCTCTGTTACGATACTGTCAAGAGGTTCCTACACAGAAAGTCATTTGGTACCAAGTTTCTAGCTCTTTTCAGAACCTATTGTTCCCAAGTATTTTTGGGGCCGTTAGAAATACAAAACATATCTTGCCTTCAAGAGCCGCGCGCGCTCAAGCTGGGGACTGATTCCATCCCAAGCTCGTAGCCGGTGACCTCATATTGATCACCTCAGCACTCAGCGCTGCTCTTGATTCGTCCCCAAAGTGGGAGCTCCGAGGGCCAATACGTATAGGCCGTAAACTTACCTACGAATGAACGGAACGTGTGCATCCAATGTTTTGGTTTCAAGAGTAGCTACGTGTTCATGGTACCTTATAGTCCCAAATGACTTTCTGTATACTAATCATCAGTTCCCATTCTTCATCAGTTTCTACTCTTCATCAGTTCAACCCGTCGACTGGTTTTCTGAGATAGCTTATTAATTCATATAGGATTAAAGATTAGTCGTGCAATCGCCATATGAGTGTTCTGACATCGTGTTATTTAGCGTTCTTCTGCAGACCATTCTTCAGCCACTATCTCAGCGTGCTTGAGTACACGATTGTGAACAAGGAACAGATCGCAGCAGAGATCGCGTGCATTAGTTCTTCCCCTATCTATTAATTGTCCGACACAACGTGGGCGGCTTCCGCGCTCAACTAATTGCTCCCAAGAGATAGTGTAGGAATAATTCGTGCAGACGAGGTATCTTTAGGGCCTAAAGACCAGATCTTCATTCCTTTGCTTTGGTGAGACGAGAACATAACTTTCGCTGATTAATAATACCAATTGAAAAGAGACTGCTAACGATGGGAGACATTGACAAACCTGTCAACGACTACACACATGTCTCGATTTCCCTTTCCACCCTTCTGACTTATGACGTCTATCAACCCACTTCCTCCCACGTTCGGTCCGAGAAACAAACAGGATGTTGCAAGAAGACCGGGACTTATTGAAGCAACTGATTGTAGAAAAAAATCTCTTCAATCTTTGCTATATATTTTATCAGAGTTTTTTCCTGACCGTAGTAGCTTGGAAACCTAGTTCTCGTTCGATCATTGAAGTTAAGCAGCGTCGGGGCGGTAAGTACCTGGATGGGTAATTGTCCATTGATAACGCGTGCTGTTGGCATGTTGGCAGGAGACTGTGTCCTCCCGTGTTGAAGTTGAGCATTTAACTATTATATTAAAAATTTGTCATCTTCGGTTCAGTTTCACTTCTTTATGTAAAATTCAAATAAATTCAAGTTGAAATATTAACTATATGTTACATTTTTTCTTGAAGATTCAGCCATTCGATGAAAAATTTGAATTGTTCGCTAAAACCAAAGCTTTTATATTGAAAATAGTTTGTTTTTCTTAATGAAAATTTGACTGTTTCGTTGCATATTTATTTTTGAAATGAAAATTCAAGCTATTTTTAAGAAAACTGTCTTCTAAGATACCAATTCTTTTGATAGATAATTCAACTTTGAGTTCGAAGATGATCTGACCATTTTTTCCGGATGAAAATAATTTCCAAACTGAAATTCAATTATTTATTCGTATATTTTGCTATCATTAAATTCAATGATTCTTGTAGAAAGTTCTCTGCTTCAATGTATAATGATCCATTTTATTTGAAAATTCAATTGTTTGCTTGGAAATTCGTATTTTGCGATTGTCTTCATTTATGATTATCTTTTTCCAAAAAAGAAAGCAAAAACTAAAAGTTTAAATAACTTCTGATAAATGAACAATTTCAACCTCTGAATTTTTTTCTGAAACACACTTAGAAGCCTTCCTCAAAATATGAAGCAATTTTCAATGAATATATTTTGGTCAATTTTATAAATCATTATGAAGATTAACGAACTTTGAAGTTGACTGTACTGTAAATTATTGTTTTTCCACTTCTATTTATAATTTTAGCTTAAAGTTTCAGCAATTCGATGGAAAATAAAACTTTTTAGCTCGCTTTTTAGTAGAATCTAACATTTTTGTTGTAAAATTGTATTTATGGAATGCAAATTCAACTGTTTCACAAATAATTCATTTTTGTGAAAATTCATCTGCTTGAGTAGGAATTTCAAAAATTGATCTAAAATTCATGTATTTTGTTCAAAATGTGCCTTTTTGGATAGAAAAGTAACCTGGTTTGTTAAAAAGTCATGTTTTTGGTAGAGGATTCAACGATTTAATTGGAAATCTGTCTGTTTGGTTAAGTTCATCCAATTAATTTTCCATTTTTTGAATCGATTTTTTGGAATGAAAATGCACATATTGATGAGAGATAATCAGTTTTTTTTAGAAATTCAATTATTCTGTTTAAATTTCAGCTTTCTGGTTAGAATAATTTTTTTTTGGTCGAAACATCAAACTTTTTGTTGAAAACTTGTCCTATCGGAATAAAAAACTCATTTTTCATGGTAGAAAAGGCATCCTCCTTGTTCAAGAACTTATCTTTATTGACTGACAACAAACTTTTATTTTGAAACTTCTTGTTTGTCTTCTTGCTAAAAATTAAACCATTTTGTTCGAAAAGTAAGTTCTCCGTTAAATTCATATGTTTTGTTTCAATAGTACATTAACACCGAGCGAGAAAACGGGCGATTCCGCGCTGAGTGTGAGATTGAGCACCGAGGCGAAGCCGAGGTGCTCAACTCGTACGAGGCGCTATCGCCCGTTTTCCCCGAAGTGTGTATACTATTTTCCTCGATAGTAGAGGTAAACGAGACTCATGAGAGTAGCTTGGGAGAGTAAAACAGTAACAAAAGGTCCGAGGAATTGCCAGTTTTCTTTTTACAAAGTAATGTCATAACAAACAAAGGAAGGGGGGAAAGCGAAAATGGGGCGAACGACAAGGGGGTGGAGACCCCCAGTGGATGTCCAGGGGGCGAGGCCTCCGGTTGGGGATCGAGAGGGCGAAGCCTCCTCCATTCACAAAACAGGAGGGAAATCAGCCGTTTTCCCTCCTGAAAACAGGAGGTGAATCATCGAGTTTACCTCTACTATCGAGGAAAATTTATTCTCCTTGCTTGAAAACGAACTTTCCTGATCCAGGTTCAATTTGTGAATTTAAATTTGACTGTTTTCTCAAAAATGTGTCTGTTCATCCTCTCTAGCTTGAAAATTCAATTATGGGGTCGAAAATGCAACTGTTTTAAGTTTTCAAGTTGGAGTTCTCAATTTATTAGGTATTAATTATTGGGTATTAGGTATCAAGTATCAAGTATTGATCAAGTATATATCAAGTATTAATTATTAGATATTGAGTAATAAGTAATAGGTAATATGTAATAAGTAGAAAGCATTAAGTAATCAGTATTAAATATTAGGTATATTAGTATTAAGTATCAAGTATTAGGTATTAAGTATTAGATATCATATATCAATCATTAGGTATCAAGTAATAAGTAATAGGTAATATGCAATAACTAAAAAAGAATAGGGAATAAGTATTAAGTATAAGGTATCGAGTATTAAATATGAGGGATCAAGTATCAACTATTTGGTATTAGTTATTATATATCAAGTATCAAGCATTAGATATTGAGTAATTATTATTAAGTATCAAGCAATGAGTAATAAGTAATGGGTAATATGTGATAAGCAAAGAGTATTAAGTAATAAGTATCAGGTATTAGTTATCAAGTAATAAGTATCAAGTATTAGGCATTAAGTAACAAGTATTAGGTATAAGGTATTGAGTATTATTCATTAGGTATTAAGTATTAAGTACCCAGTGGACACGAATGTCCAAATACGGTTTTAGGACGTTCTAAATACGTCCTAAGTCAGGCCAAATAACGTCCTAAAGACATGCAATGTTACAGAGACGTTTTTAGGACGTTTTTTTGCATGACTTAGGACGTTTTTTCGGACATTCTTAAAACGTCTTTTAAACTCGACGTCCTTAAAACATTTTTAGGATATTCTGGAAACGCCTCCAAATTTATGCCCACAGGGTAATAAGTAATAAGTAGAAGTAATGAACAATAAGTAAAGAGTATTAGGTGATGTGTACCAAGTATCAAGTATTGAGTATCAAGTATGGGGTATCAAGTCTTGGTCATTAAGTTTCAAGTACCAGGCATTAAGTAATAAGTATAAGGTATCAAGTATCATGCATCAAGTATCATGCATCAAGTATTAAGTATTGAGTATTAGGTATTAGGTATTAGGTAATAAGTAATACTTATTTTGTATTATACATTAGGTATCAAGTATTATGTATCAAGTATCAAGTATTACCTAGCAAGTATTAACTATCAAATGTCAAGTTTTAAGTAATAAGTAATAAGGAATAGGTAATATGCAATGAGTAAAAAGTAATTGTTAATAAGTATTAAGTATTAGTTATTAAATATCAAGTAGCAAGTATTAGATGTTGATTAATTATTATTGAGTATCAAGCAATGAGCAATAAGTGATAGGTAATATGTGATAAGTAGAAAGTAGTAAATATTAGATATCAAGTATTAAGTATCAAGTATTAGGTATTAAGTATCAAGTATTAAGTATTAGGTATTGGGTATTTATCATTAAGTAATAAGTACCCAGTGGGCACGAACGTCCAAATACGTTTTTAATACGTTCTAAAAACTTCCTAAGTCAGGTCAAATAACGTCCTAAAAACATACAATGTTACAGAGACGTTTTTGGGACGAATTTGGAACATGAGACGTTTTTGGGACGTTTTTTTGCATGACTTAGGACGTTGTTTTGGACATTCTTGAAACGTCTTTTAATATCAACGTCCTTAAAACGTTTTTAGGACATTCTAGAAACGTCTTCAAATTTCGTGCCTACTGGCTAATGAGTAATAAGTATAAGTAATGAGCAATAAGTAAAAAGCATCAAGTGATATGTACCAAGTATCAAGTATTAGGTATAAAGTATCAAGTATCAAGTATTAGTTATTAAGTATCAGGTATTGAGTAATAAGTATCAAGTAAAAGTATCAAGTATCAAGTATCTAGTATTGAGTATCAAGTATTAGGTATCAAGTAAAAAGTATCAAGTATCACACATCAAGTATTGAGTATTGAGTATGAGGTGTTAAGTATTAGGTAATAAGTTTTACGTAATCTTTGTATTATATATTAGGTATCAAGTATTAAGTATCAAGTATCATGTATTAAGTATTGAGTATTCTGTATTATGAATTAAGTATTAGGTGATAAGTATTACGTAATCTGTATTATATATTAAGTATTGGGTATCCAGTATTCAGTATCAAGTACCAGGTATCAAGTATAAAGTATCAAGTATAAAGTATCAAGTATTAAGTATCAAGTATTAAGTATCAAGTATTAGGTATCAAGTATCAAGCATTTAGTATAAAAATTTCAATCTGTTTTTGGGGCAAATTCCAAAATTTTGTTGAAGTCATCTGAATTAATTTGAGACCTCAGCATTCTTTTTTGGAAATAAAATTTTTCGTTACAAATGCAACTGCCATCGAAAAAATCTATTTGTTTGGCTCAGGAATTGCAATGAGAAATATCTCAAAATTGTTACCGTATTTCATGAAACGCTTCTAAGAAGATGATAATTATTCTTCTCTTTCTGCATTGAAAAATGGTTCGTTCCTTTCACAAAAGAATCGATTTAGTTCAATAAGAATTCAATTCAGAAATAAATGCATGAGGTACAGTAAACCTGTTGATGGAAGACTCAAAGTTTATATTCTAAATTTTCAAAATTGAATTTGTGATTTTTTTAGTGAAGAATACCATTAAAAGGGTTGATACGCAATTTCAATCAAGAATGTTCTAAGCATATGCAAAAAAAAAACATTTTTGAAAAAAATTGTGTTATGGTATCTATATTTGTACGAGAACCAATGTTGATTCAAGACATTAGAAGCAGATATCATAAATCTCAATATTTCGTCGTTTCAGAAATATATTCTCTGACAAGGCCTTACACTTAGACGAAAATGGTTCAAATCTGAATTCGAGCCTTTCTGAATCTCACGTTTCACAAAGAAAAATAAAAACTATCCAAATCCGAGGGGGGTGAAATCAAAGAGATACTAGAATAATGGAAGCTGCTCTCCGATCGCAGTGGAGAAACCGTATGATGGTGCCGAGGAGAAAGCAAAAATCGAATAAACCTAAGGAAAGAAGAAAAACAAGAAAAATAAGGGAATGAGAGAACAAGAGAATAAGAAAATAAGAAAACAACAGAGGTCAGAGGACCAGGCATCGGCTCGGCAAGAAATCGCGCAAACACATACATGGTGTATGGTTATGGCAATAGCTATCTATCCATACATAAGTTATTTCCAGACTGTGATTTAAAGTATGCAATGGACTCGGACTCGGTTTGCCTCCGCCTGAACACGCACTCACACGCAAGTACTTGGAGAGATGAAATAGATGAAGTAGAGGAAGAGAAATCAAGAGAGGAGAGAAGTGTGCTATACGCGTAGTGCTTGCTCTGCACGCGATCCTTTTCGTCGAAGAAAGGCTCCACGACATGTTGGGGAGTCAGTGCTGTACTCCTTTATACTTTATACTGAAAGAAAAAGTCTAGGTGTTTCAGCTAGAAAGATATAGCGAGAAAGATATAGGCAAATTGACAAAACAGTTTGGGTCAGAGCTTAAAAATAGATAGCTAAGGTATGAACAGGTCTGTCTCATACAGAGAGAACATTGAGGACATAAGGGAAATGTCCATGAATTACTTAACGCTGAAATCTCAAAATTTCGCGACTTGTCTGTCTCTTCATAACGATACCGTAACAATTAAACTCTTCCCTGTTTGTAACGTAACGTGCCGCTTGGGAAAAAAAGTAGAAAATAGGTCAAATAATATGTAAATAGAGGGAACCTATGAAGGACACAAAACACCGCGAAACCGCAGCCGCAAGTCGAATACAAACTTGACTCTGATGGAAGCCAGTAGCAGCAGATGAATTAGAGACAAGCTGCAACGTCTGCAGATTCGCTTTTATATTTTCTATGAGAAAAATAATATAAGTTAATGTAATATGATATCATTTATAAAATTATAAATGAATGAATATGTATCAGGAAACGGCAGAGAATAAGCTCGAGCCAAGTTGAGCAGACACACAATGCTCACTTGCTCAGTTATGTTGTAAATCTCTCAGTTTCATTTCTGAAAAACGTTGCGTCTCATTTTAAAAATTCTTCTTTGTCACTCCGTGACGCTACCATAACAAAACTTTTGTAGCCAGTCTGTCTAATATAGCGTTGCGTAATTTATGTACAGCCCCTAAGCTCTCGTACTGCTAATTTGTTGGGAATCAAGAGCTATGTTACTCCACTTGGAAAGTTTAGACTCTCTGAATATACAAATATGGCCGCATCAGGAAATCATTTTGGATCTCTTATCCCTTCAAGTTTCAAGGTTCTGTGGTCCTTGGTATGGTTGTAACATTTGTTTGAAGTAGAGCTTCACGAGAGTTCGAGACAACTCTCGCTATCGTCTCGTCTCCAAGTCGAGAGTCGAGACGATATCGAGACGATAGTTATGAAAAATCTCGATCACGAGATCAAGATTGGATTGGACGAGATATCGATCTCGACGAGAGTTCTCGAAACTTTTTTTTTGTCATAGTACATAAAACACGCCAATAAATCCAAATCACGAAATAATTCATGCAATTACAATTCAGTAAGAATTAATTTATTAATAAGTTACT